>JAWPHD010003915.1:0-202117 GCA_037043455.1 Cyrtodaria siliqua | reverse complement strand
GAAAGCTCGGACAAGTTCGAAAACAGCCATATCGGACCTAGTAACAGCGGAGTTATGGCCCTTGATTTAAGTTAAAAATGCTATATTTTGCCTCGTTAAGACGATAGGGGCTTCATTGTTCATCCGATCTTTACCAAATTTTATCAGATTGTTAATATCAATGAAAGCTCAGACAAGTTCGAAAACCATTCATATCGGACAAGTAACAGGGAGTTATGGCCCTTGATTTAGTTCGAAATGCTTATTTTGCCTCGTTAAGACGATAGGGGCTTCATTGTTCATCCGATCTTTACCAAACTTTATCAGATTGTTAATATCAATAAAAGCTCGGACCAGTAACAACGGAGTTAATGCCCTTGATTTAGTTCAAAATGCTATATTTTGCCTCGTTAAGACGATAGGGCCTTCATTTTTCATCCGATCTTTACCGAACTTTATCAGATTGGTAATGTCATTGAAAGCTCGGTCAAGATCGAAAACCAGCCAGATTGCACCAGTAACAGCGGAGTTATGGCCCTTGATTTTGTTAAAAATGCTATAATTTGCCTCGTCATACGATAGGGCCTTCAATTTGCATCTGGTCTTTATCAAACTTTACCAGATTTTATGACTTCCTTTTTTTTATATAATTTTGTTTAGATTTTTGTCTTTAATTTTTTTAATTTTTTTTTTTAATTGTTTGATTGTTTTTTTTTGATTTTTTTTTTTTTTTTTTTAGCTCTATGTTGGACCAGTCAGACCAGTAACAGAGGATTTATGGCTCTTGATTTTAGTTATGCTATTAAACATATTAAAAATGCTATATTTTGCCTCGTTAATACTGTAGGGCCTTCGTTTTTCATCTGATCTTTACCAAACTTTACCAGATTCTTTAGTTACAGCCCTTGATTTAGTCAAAAAGCTTGGTCAAGATCGAAAACCAACCAGATCGGACCAGTAACAGCGGAGTTATGGCCCTTGATTTTGTTAAAAATACGATAGGGCCTTCATTTTGCATCTGATCTTTGCCAAACTGTACCAAAATTTACCAGTCTTTTTTATATTATTATTAATTTTATTTTAATTTTTTTTTTTTTTTTTTTTTTTTTTTATAATTTTTTTTAATTTTTTTTTTTAATTATTATTCTCTTTTTTTTCATTTTTTTTTTTTTGAATTTATTCATTTTTTTCATTTTATTTTTTTAGCTCTATGTTGGACCAGTCGGACCAGTAACAGGGAGTTATGGCTCTTGATTTAGTTAAAAATTTCTATATTTGCCTCGTTAATACGGTATGGCCTTCATTTTTTCATCTGATCTTTACCAAACTTTACCAGATTCTTTAGTTATGGCCCTTGATTTAGCTAAAAACCTGTTTTTTGCCCGAAACTTTCAAAAAAACGTAAATGGCAGTCACTCGCTTCATTGATGTTATAAGGGCCATGTTAGCCAGTAGAGCATCCACAGGCCCTCTTGGGCCTCTTGTTTTTATTAGCTCTACTGGCCAAGGGCCAGCAGAGCTTATGGGATGGTGTGTTGTCCGTCTTCCGTCGTCCGTCGTCCGTCCCGTTAACTTTTCTTCAAACGACTTCTCCTCAGAAACCGCTTGGCTAATTTTGACCAAACTTCACATGGATGATCCTTAGATGAATGCTTTTTAGATTTGTTAAAATTAGGTCAGCGCTACATCCAAGATGGCTGCCATTACCATATATGGTCGAAACCTTAAAAAATCTTCTTCTCCAGAACCGCTGGACAGATTTCAACAGTTTTTCTTTTAAAATGATCGCCAACGCCTAGACTATCAAGATTGTTCAAATTAAGTCCCCGGGGTCAAAAATGGCCGTTGCCCCGGGGGTCCAAAGTTTGTATATTGAGGTTTTGCATGTTTTTCATATAGACATATAGGAAAAAACTTTAAAAAATCTTCTTCTCTGAAACCACAAGGCACAGAGCTCTCGATGTATTACATGTAGCATCAGCCTATGGTCCTCTACTAAGTTTATTCAAATGGTGACCCTCTGGGGTCAAATTTATCCCCGCCCCGGGGGTCACAGTTTTACATAGACTTATATAGGATTTTTTTAAAAAAAATCTTCTTCTCTGAAACTACAACAGCCAGAGGTTTGATATTTTGCATTTACTATAAGCTTATGGTCCTTTACCAAGTTTGTTCAAATGGTGACCCTCGGGTCACATTTGGCCCGCCTCAAGGGTCACATGTTTTACATAGACATGTAGTAGGGAAAAAACTTAAAAAATCTTCTTCTCTGAAACTGCAAGAACCAGAGGTTTAATATTTTGCATTTGCTATAAGCTTGTGATCCTCTAACAAGTTTGTTCAAATGGTGACCCAGGGGTCACATTTGGCCCCACCCCAGGGGTCACAGTTTTACATAGGCTTGTATAGGGAAAACTGAAAAAAATCTTCTTCTCTGGAACCACATGGCACAGAGCTCTCATTTATTACATGTAGCATCAGCTTAAGGTCCTCTACTAAGTTTGTTCAAATGATGACCCTCAGGGTCAAATTGTCCCCCGCCCCGAGGGTCACAGTTTTTCATAGACTTATATAGGATTTTTTTCTTTTAAAAATCTTCTTCTCGGAAACTACAAGAGCCAGAGGTTTGATATGTTACATTTATTATAAAGCTTATGGTCCTTTACCCAAGTTTGTTCAAATGGTGGACCCTGGGGTCACATTTGGCCCCGCCCCAAGGGTCACATGTTTTACATAGACATGTATAGGGAAAAACTGAAAAAATCTTCATCTCTGAAACTTGCAAGAGGCCAGAGGTTTAATATTTTGCTGTTGCTATAAGCTTATGGTCCTTTACCAATTTTGTTCAAATGGTGACCCTGGGGTCACATCTGGCTCCGGCCCGGTCGGGGCGTCACAGTTTTACATAAATGCTTGTATAGGGAAAAACTGAAACAAATCTTCTTCTCTGGAACTGCAAGATCGAGCCAGAGGTTTAATATTTTGCACTTGCTATAAGCTTATGGTCCTTTACCACAACTTTGTTCAAATTGTGACCCTTGGGTCACATTTGACCCCGCCCCAAACGTCACATGTTTTACATAGACATGTATAGGAAAAACTTAAAAAATCTTCTTCTCTGAAACTGCAGGAGCCAGAGGTTTAATATTTTGCATTTGCTATAAGCTTATGGTCTTCTACCAAGTTTGTTCAAATGGTGACCCATTGGTCACATTTGGCCCCACCCTGGGGGTCACAGTTTTACTTAGGCTTGTATAGGCAAAAACTGAAAAAAATCTTCTTCTCTGGAACCACATGGCACAGAGCTCTCATGTATTACATGTAGCATCAGCTTATGGTCCTCTACCAAGTTTGTTCAAATGGTGACCCTGGGTGTCAAATTTGTACGCGCCCCAGGGGGTAACAGTTTTTTAATTTCTTTTTAATTTTTTTTTTTTTTTAATTTGATTTTTTTTTTTTTTTTTTTTTTCAATTTGATTTTTTTTTTTATTTGATTTTTTTTTTAATTGTTTAAATTTTTTTTTTTTTTTTTTTTATATATATTTTTTTTTTTTTTTATTGATTGATTTGAATTATTGTTTTTTTTTTTTAAAAAAAAATCATTATCTTTTTAATTACTTGACACTTACTTTAAAATTTCCTTGTCGGCGCATACTCATCCCTAAATGCCTTGTTTGAATTTCGACGAAACTTGGCAGGAAGCATCAGTAAGATGTCTAGTTGTGCATTTCACGCTTTTGTTCCAGTTCGCTGATTTTTGACGGGGAGTTATGGCCCTTTGACATTTTTATTTTAAATTTCTTGTAGGCGCTACTCCTCTTAAATGGCTTGTTGGATTTCTACAAAATTTGGCAGGAAGCCTCAGTATGATGTCTAGTTGTGCAAAGCGCGGTATATCAATGAAATCTTGGACAATTTTGAAAACCAGCTAGATTTTGTTAGTAATAACAGAGTTATGGCCGTTGATTTGTTGAAAAAATGCTATATTGTATTTTCCTTTGTTAAATCTATAGGAGAAAGAGAGCTATATCTATCTAAATCTATAAGAGCTGTTTTAGCCAAGTAGAGCGGTCCTACTAAGGCCCTCTTGGGCCTCTTGTTTTACCTTGATAAACAGATTGAAATGTATTTTTAATACGCCCATCATTTTCAGGAAGTATTTTGCAATCAACCATGGTGGGGAGGGCAGAAATTTTGTGTTCGCTCAATAACGTAGAGTAATTCTAATCCAAGTTTCTGGCTTGCGGAACGTCGTTGATTTTACCCAGGTGCCTGGCCGTGCACAAAAATAGGGGTCTTCCTCCACCATTGAAAGCTGGAAAGTCACCATAAATTATGACCTTATCTGTTAGTGGGACTATAAAATCCAATTCAATTAAATTCTAATACAAGTCTAAAGAAATTTTGAGACAGTGCTGAGGAGAAAATAACAGAGTGCATCGGGCTGGTTATTTCCGGTAATGCCGGAGTTTATATCGCCTGAAATTTGTTTCTGATTTGACAATGTTCACTCAATAACTTGGACACATTCGCCAAATGCACCTCAAACACATTTCAAATGTCCCCCAAACATGTCAAATGCACCTCAAAACACATTTCAAATGTCCCCCAAACATGGTCAAATTGCACATAAAAAACACATTTCAAATATATTTCCAAAGGCTTCCTTGGTCGAGAGGTTAAGGACACTGGGTTTGAAACCTTCTCGCCTCTCCCTGCCTCTGGTTTGAATCCCACTGGGAGCTCAACTTGTAAGTGAGAAAGGGTCGATTCTTACGAATGGCATATGGCATAATTTCAGGGAGTGGGAGTGGTGTGGGGTGGGGGGGGGGGGGGGGGGGGGGGGGGGGGGGGGGGGGGGGGGGAATTAACTTGTATACATTAACAAAATTGTGGAAATTAGATTTTCATGTAATGAAACTTGGTAAATGCTGATATTTAAAAAAGCTTCCACAAAATTTACAAAGTCAATTATAAGGAAAATATCAACTAGAAAGAATACAAAACAGAGAGAGGAACTCTATAAGATTTTCTTCTGTTCCAATCCTATTAACTATGTACTGTACCAATATATATATGTTGTAAAAATGTTGAAATAAAATATGTTTAAACTAAAGACTTTCTTCTTTGCCTAAAATGATTCTTGGTTTTATTACCAGAACGATTTCATCTCAAAACATTAACCAGTAGATCGTCTTCAGGCCCTCATGGTCTGGGCCTCTTGTTTCAAGAATAATTGTTCCATCCTAGGTTATAAAGCTTGGCAGGCCTAGATTTACAATTCACATCATAATTTTACAAGCACTAGTCTAAAACAAACTTAAGATCCCTATTTTTTCACATCTTAACGTTTATGACAAACAATAAACTGTTTGTGTTGTCGTGGTAACAGACCTAATGGCACCAAATGAGGAAGAAACTAAAGAAATAAAACATCATTCAGGTTGATTATAGATTGATCATTAGGGTAACCATTAACTGAATTTATTTAATGGTGAAGTCAATGTGTGCAAGGACCATTAAATGGAGTGTGGTGTTAGCCTCTAATTTCCTTATAAAAATACTGCAGGAAGATGTAGTGCCTGTCTCCAAGCTACAGTAATTATCCCTGTTGACCCAGATTCCTTCGTGTCCTCTTGACCAAACTTCAAGTGGCAGGTCCTGCCATGAACCCTTTCCAATTTCTTACAAATTATGTTAATCCAAGATGGCCACTATTACTAAAAGATAGCCCAAACCTCAAGAATCAAAAGGACTGATTTTGACAGATGTTTTTTTTTATAGAAATGGAAATTATTATCCTAGGCTATCAGTGTTTCAGAAATAATGTCCCTGGGGTGAAAAATGTCCCTGGGAATTATATGTTTTTTATGCTCCATGAAATTATGTCCTATTTTATGCCTTTGTCACGTATTTCTTGTCCGCAGCATATCTTTGAAACCATTTTAAGGTAATCGCAAGAAACTATACTAGCGAAGAACACGACTCCTCAGACACAACTGGGCCAATGACCATGAAGCATGTTGCTGACATGCTGACATGCTGAATTGCTTTTAGCTCTTGTTCAGAAGTCCGTGGGTCAAAAGTGTTTCTGTACGGTTGAATAGATTTAGAAGGAAAATACTTTGCACTGTCTTCTTCCAACAGCTCCTCAATGCTTCTATGATTAGGATGGTAAGGACGCTGTGTTTGAAACCTTCTCGCTTCTTACTGCTGTGGGTTCGAATCCCAAGGGGAGCTTGATTTAAAACACCATTCAGCCAACCATCCTCAGAAACTGTTTGCCAATATTGACCTGCAATCTTCACATGGATGAAGATACTGAGGTCATTGTCTTCAAACGCCACTTCCTAAGGAAAGCTTTATTGTTATTTGTGCATTCCATGGAAAATACTATTGCAGCCAACTTCATTGTCATCCTTCTACCCTGTCTAACCACTTCGAGGTCAACGTGACTTCCAAGATGATTGCAGTTACTAACAATAGAACAAACTTCAAAAAATCTTCTCAAGAACAGATGATCACCAAGAGAGAGACTATATCAATGAAGCTGTATTTGATATGTCATAGTAATGTTTGATGTGGAATTTAAAAAAAGCACATTTCTGAATGATTCGCAGAAGCCAGTTCTACCAGTTCTATCAATCAGTCAGACAGACTACATCCCCCAACAGCCACAGGGTAATGCATGGATTTAATTTGCAGGAGACTTCATTAGGTGTTATGAAAAGGGTAATAAAAGTTTTATTTGTGCATGCCATGGAAGTACTATTTCATTTTTTGAAGCAATCTTCATCCATCTACCCAGGCTAAACATGTTGATGTCGTATATTGTCATACTTATCCTTGTCAACAAGAAATAGTGCAAATTGCCCCTGTCGGTATATATGGGTACCAGGTGCATATAAAATACATAGTGAGACGGTTCCTGTTTCCACTAATGGAATGAAATGGCTGTTAGCATGTCGGCTGGTAATATATTAATTCCCATAGAAGCCTACGCCCAATATACAACTATTAAGTACTAATTGCTGTACAAACAAGGTGCTTTAAGGTGTTTAACAATGGAGAATGCGCCGACTATGTAGAAGTTTATTTGCAACCTGTAGTGTTTTATGGGTGCTTCTGGCTACGATGCAGATATTGTATAATACTAGAGTATCCGTAACAAAGGCATAATAGCATGCCGTGCAGTTGATACAGTTATATAAGTTTGTGGGGAAGTAATAAAGAGTACAGCAGAACAAATCAGTGGCTGTTTAATATGATGAGGATGAGGATGAAGATGAGGATGAGGATGAGGATGATGATGATGATGAGGATGAGGATGATGATGATAAGGGTGAGGGTGAGTATCATGATGCTAATGACGATAGTAATTATGGTGGTGATGATGATGATGATGGAGGAGGAGGAGGAGGGAGGAGGATGATGATGATGATGATGACAGTGATAAGAATGATGATGTTGAGGAGGAGAATGAAGATGATGTAATTAGCTGTATAACTGTAAACATCTGTATAACTGTTAACATCAATGGTTGAAGTCCTCTGCAAGTGTTCAACAAAGAGACATCCTATGGTACAAGTACACTATCTGTAACCGGGTACAGGTAAATGGTGATTCCTAACCGTATGTCCTTGATAGCTCAGTGGTTAGAGCGCTGGTACGATAAACCAGAGACCCTGGGTTCGAGTCATGGTTGAGGAATGATTTTTTCACCGCCTGTTATATCCATGTGGCAATTGTTCCATGAAATGAACACCTAGGTAGTTTGTTATAAGTCCAATAAACCTTACATTATAAGTCCAATAAACCTTACATTATAAGTCCAATAAACCTTACATTATAAGTCCAATAAACCCTACATTATAAGTCCAATAAACCTTACATGATAAGTCCAATAAACCTTACATTATAAGTCCAATAAACCTTACATGATAAGTCCAATAAACCTTACATGATAAGTCCAATAAACCTTACATGATAAGTCCAATAAACCTTACATGATACGTCCAATAAACATTACATGATAAGTGCAATAAACCTTACATGATAAGTCCAATAAACCTTACATTATAAGTCCAATAAACCTTACATTATAAGTCCAATAAACATTACATTATAAGTCCAATAATCCTTTCATTATAACCTTACATAAATCCAATAAACCTTACATGATTATGTCATGGTAACCCAGAGGAGACAAGGTTGTTTCCTTGATAGAATCAGAAAATGCAAGGTACCAGTTTCCTAGATTATTGTACTCGATCGATCAACCTTCCGGTTTCCTACCTAGACTATTGTACTCAACCTTCTGGTCTTGAAAAGATACTTATTTTCCTTGCACTAATTGCTCCATTTGGTGATTTAGGCAAAAATTACAAAGCAATTTAAACACATAGTTAAAAAAAGTGTGTACTAGATGCAAGGATTTTTTGAAAATGTTAACCTCAAATTTGAGGGGAGAAAAATAAAGATTTTTTTCTTTTTTACAATGTTTCCAAAAATATGTTTTCGTGTTTCATTACAGTTGTATAGATTACTCATCGCACATTAATTACAGGTAAATATAGTATGTCAAATATTAATTCTTTGAACAGCTGAGGGAAGTAATTAATCAGTAATAATAAATGACTTCTTTTGGCACTGTGTTCATGTGAGATATCACTGTAAGGCGCACTTTGTTTATGCAGTTGTTTGAAATCAAATGTGTTAATATTGTGTACCTAAGTTTAATAGTTGTTTAAAATAATACTCAAGGCAAGTATAAAATTGTTTCAAATCAATTGACTGGTTCCACATACTGTACCTCTGCAGTTGTGTAGCTGTTTTTATTTGTCTTTAGACACTGTAGGCATGTACCTTCCCATCTCTTTAATGGAATGTTAAAGCCCTTGATTTGCATTTTTATGCCCCCGAAGGGTGGCATATAGTAGTCGCACTGTCTGTCCATTCGTCTGTACACTCGTGTCTGCTTCATAACTCTGACAATAATGGATGGAATTTCAAATAACTTCGCACAATTGCTCACCACAACAAGACGACGTGTCACGCACAAAATCCAGGTCCGTGGCTCCAAGGTCAAGGTCACACTTAGAGATCAAAGGTCAAAATCCGTTCGTCTGTACACTCGTGTCCGCTTCATAACTCTGACAATAATGGATGGATTTTCAAATAACTTCGCACAATTGCTCACCACAACAAGATGACGTGTCGCGCACAAAATCCAAGTCCGTGGCTCCAAGGTCAAGGTCACACTTAGAAATCAAAGGTCAAAATCCGTTCGTCTGTACACTCGTGTCGGCTTTATAACTCTGACAATAATGGATGGATTTTCAAATAACTTCGCACAATTGCTCACCACAACAAGACGACATGTCGCGTACAAAATCAAGGTCCGTGGCTTCAAGGTCAAGGTCACACTTAGAAATCAAAGTTCAAAATCAGTTTGTCTATACAATCGTCTCCGCTTCATAACTCGGACAATAATTGACGGATTTTCAAATAACTTCGCATAATTGCGCACCACAACAAGACGTCGTGTCGGTTTTTTTAAAAAAAAAAATTGTTTTTGTTTTGTTTTTGTTTTTGGAATTTTTTTATTTGTTTATTTTATTATTTTTTTTGGAATTTTATTTTATTTTTATAGTTTGTTTGATTATTTTTTTTGGAATTTTTAGCTCTACTGGCCAAGGGCCAGCAGAGCTTATGGGATGGTGTGTTGTCCGTCTTCCGTCGTCCGTCGTCCGTCGTCCGTCGTCCGTCCGTTAACTTTTGCTTGTGTACACTCTAGAGGCCACATTTCTGATGCAATCATCATGAAACTTTGTCAGAATGTTTGTCTCAATGAAATCTCGGTCAAGTTCGAAAATGGGTCGTGGGGTCAAAAACTAGGTCACTAGGTCAAATATTGGAAAAACCTTGTGTACACTCTAAAGGCCATATTTTTGACCTGAGCTTGATGCAACTTTGTCAGAATGTTTGTCTTAATTATATCTTGGTCAAGTTTGAAAATGGGTCACATGGGGTTAAAAACTAGGTCACTAGGTCAAATACTTGAAAAACCTTGTGTACACTCTAGAAGCCGTATTTCTGACCCGAGCTTGATGCAACTTTGTCAGAATGTTTGTCTTAATTATATCTTGGTCAAGTTTAGAAATGGGTCACATGGTGTTAAAAACTAGGTCACTAGGTCAAACTTTGGAAAAAACGTGTGTACACTCTAGAGGCCATATTTTTGACCTGATCTTGATGAAACTTTGTCAGAATGTTTGTCTTAATGAAATCTCGGTCAAGTTCAAAAATGGTTCATGTGGGGTCAAAAACTAGGTGTCTAGGTCAAATACTTGAAAAAACTTGTGTACACTCTAGAGGTCATATTTGTTACTCAATCTTGATGAAACTTTGTCAAATTGTTTATCTTAATTATATCTTGATCAAGTTCGAAAATGGGTCACATGAAGTTAAAAACTAGGTCACTAGGTCAAATATTGGAAAAACCTTGTGTACACTCTAGAGGCCATATTTTTGACCCGAGCTTGATGCAACTTTGTCAGAATGTTTATCTTAATTGTTTGTCTCAATGAAATCTCGGTCAAGTTCGAAAATGGGTCATGTGGGGTCAAAAGCTAGGTCACTAGGTCAAATATTGGAAAAACCTTGTGTACACTCTAGAGGCCATATTTTTGACCCGAGCTTGATGCAACTTTGTCAGAATGTTTGTCTTAATTATATCTTGGTCAAGTTTGAAAATGGGTCACATGGGGTTAAAAACTAGGTCACTAGGTCAAATACTGGAAAAACCTTGTGTACACTCTAGAAGCCGTATTTCTGACCCAATCTTGATGAAACTTTGTCAAAATGTTTGTCTCAATGAAATCTCGGTCAAGTTCAAAAATGGGTCATGTGGGGTCAAAAACTAGGTCACTAGGTCAAATACTTGAAAAAACTTGTGTACACTCTAGAGGTCATATTTGTTACCCAATCTTGATGAAATTTTGTCAAATTGTTTATCTTAATTATATCTTGATCAAGTTCGGAAATGGGTCACATGAAGTTAAAAACTAGGTCCTAGGTCAAATATTGGAAAAACCTTGTGTACACTCTAGAGGCCATATTTTTGACCCGAGCTTGATGCAACTTTGTCAGAATGTTTGTCTTAATTATATCTTGGTCAAGTTTGAAAATGGGTCACATGGGGTTAAAAACTAGGTCACTAGGTCAAATATTGGAAAAACCTTGTGTACACTCTTTGTCAAAATGTTTGTCTTAATTATATCTTGGTCAAGTTCAAAAATGGGTCACATGGTGTTAAAACTAGGTCACTAGGTCAAACTTTGGAAAAACCGTGTGTACACTCTAGAGGCCATATTTTTGACCCGATCTTGATGCAATTTTGTCAGAATATGTATCTCAATTATAGCTTGCTAAAGTTCAAAAATGGGTCACACAGGGTCAAAAACTAGGTCACTAGTACACTCTAGAGGCCATATTTCTGACCCGATCTTGATGAAACTTTGTCGAAATGTTGTCTTAATTATATTTTGGTCAAGTTCGAAAATGGGTCCCATGGGGTCAAAAACTAGGTCACTAGGTCAAATACTTGAAAAACCTTGTGTACATTCTAGACACCATGTAGTACGACTCGATTCATCAATGATATAACAGCCAGTAGAGCGTTCACAGGCCCTCTTGGGCCTCTTGTTTTGAAATATATCTGTTGGTTTCATATTGCTCCAAGGTCAAGGTCACACTTACAGGTCACTTCGGGGGCATTTGTCACTTACTGTGACATTACTTGTTGTTTTTTAAACTCAGTGGAAGCCGACAAATACGCAACACTCACATATATAACTCATGCTTTGTATGTAAAGCCCACAAATATGCATAATGCTTATAATGTTGGGAAAGCTCACAGATATGAATTGTGCTGTTTGGAAGGTCCTCTAATATGTATCATGCTATGTTGGGAAAGCCCACACATGTGCATCATGCTATGTTGGGAAAGTCCACAGATATGAATTGTGCTGTTTGGAAGGTCCTCTAATATGCATCATGCTATGTATGGAAAGCCCACAAATATGAATTGTGCTATGTTTAGAAAGATCACAAATATGAATTGTGCTATGTTTAGAAAGATCACAACTATGAATTGTGCTATGTTTGGAAAGCCCACAAATATGAATTGTGCTATGTTTAGAAAGATCACAATTATGTATTGTGCTATGTTTGGAAAGCCCACAAATATGAATTGTGCTATGTTTAGAAAGATCACAAATATGAATTGTGCTATGTTTGGAAAGCCCACAAATATGAATTGTGCTATGTTTAGAAAGATCACAAGTATGAATTGTGCTATGTTTGGAAAGCCCACAAATATGAATTGTGCTATGTTTAGAAAGATCACAAATATGAATTGTGCTATGTTTGGAAAGCCCACAAATATGAATTGTGCTATGTTGGGAAAGCTCACAAATATGAATTGTGCTATGTTGGGAAAGCTCACAAATATGAATTGTGCTATGTTAGGAAAGCTTACTAATATGAATTGTGCTATGTTTAGAAAGATCACAAATATGAATTGTGCTATGTTTGGAAAGTCCACAAATATGAATTGTGCTATGTTGGGAAAGCTCACAAATATGAATTGTGCTATGTTGGGAAAGTCCACAAATATGAATTGTGCTATGTTGGGAAAGCTCACAAATATGAATTGTGCTATGTTTGGAAAGTCCACAAATATGAATTGTGCTATGTTGGGAAAGCTCACAAATATGAATTGTGCTATGTTGGGAAAGCTCACAAATATGAATTGTGCTATGTTTGGAAAGCCCACACATATAAATTGTGCTGTGTTTGGAAAACTCACAAATATGAATTGTGCTATGTTTGGAAAGCCCACAAATATGAATTATGCTATGTTTGAAAAGCCCACAAATATGACTTGTGCTATTGTTTGGAAAGCTCACTAATATGAATTGTGCTATGTTTGGAAAGCCCACAAATATGAATTGTGCTATGTTTGGAAAGCCCACAAATATAAATTGTGCTGTGTTTGGAAAACTCACAAATATGAATTGTGCTATGTTTGGAAAGCCCACAAATATGAATTATGCTATGTTTGAAAAGCCCACAAATATGACTTGTGCTATTGTTTGGAAAGCTCACAAATATGAATTGTGCTATGTTTGGAAAGCCCACAAATATGAATTGTGCTATGTTTGGAAAGCCCACAAATATGAATTATGCTATGTTTGAAAAGCCCACAAATATGACTTGTGCTATTGTTTGGAAAGCTCACTAATATGAATTGTGCTATGTTTGGAAAGCCCACAAATATGAATTATGCTATGTTTGAAAAGCCCACAAATATGACTTGTGCTATTGTTTGGAAAGCTCACTAATATGAATTGTGCTATGTTTTGAAAGCCCACAAATATGAATTGTGCTATGTTTGGAAAGCCCACAAATATGAATTGTGCTATGTTTGGAAAGCCCACATATATGAATTGTGCTATGTTTGGAAAGCCCTCAAAGATGAATTGTGCTATGTTTGGAAAGCTCACAAATATGAATTGTGCTATGTTTGGAAAACTCAAAAATATGAATTGTGCTATGTTGGGAAACCTACAATCTAGTGTTTGAACATGTTAACCTGGGATGTAGAAGACATTCTCTAACCATCAAAAATGGAATTACTTGTATTTGAACACAAATGCTTACACACCTTTGTAATCCTTTCTTACATTTAAAGGCTTTAGCTAGGTGATGAGATTGGCAAATATAAGTTTTAAGATTTTAAAGTTCCTGTCCCGGCAATACTATGTTCGATTTCCCCACCATCTCCATGTAAATAGCCATGCAAATAACCTTGTAAACAGACATGTAAATAACCTTGTAAATATTTTACATGTTAATAACCGTGCACATAGTTTACATGTAAATAACCTTGTAAATAGTTTACATGTAAATAACCTTGTAAATAGTCATATAAACAGCCATGTAAATAACCTTGTAAATAGTCATGTAAATAACCATGTAATATAGTTTACATGTAAATAACCATGTAAAATAGTTTACATGTAAAATAACCATGTAAAATAGTTTACATGTAAATAGTTTACATGTAAATAACCATGTAAAATAGTTTACATGTAAATAACCATAAAATAGTTAAATAACCATGTAAAATAGTTAACATGTAAATAACCATGTAAATAACCATGTAAATACCCATGCATTAAACCATTCACAGCAATCCTTAACTACTTTTGGGACCTTGTGCCTTTAGAACCTCGCTTTATTGCACACACTAAAGATCCATAAACCACCATTGTAGACAAAGCACACCATAATGGAATGTCCTACTTCTGTATATTTATTCACTTCAAACATTCTTTTTCAAGACAATTTCTTTGATAAATCGAGGGGCGAATGCAGACTGTTGTAACTATATATGCTTACAGAACAGGATACAATGTTTCGCGGTAAGCTCTCAAAATATTCAATAATATTGATATATATTTTGAGGATTTCAAAAAAAAACATTATTAAATAAGAATATCCAAAAGCTTTTAATGCAATCCAGTTAAAGAAAATTACCCCTTGTGTACTTGAGACTTTTAAATGATATTCTTAAAACACTTAAAATAGATTTATTGACTGATATGAAATACTGTTATGCTAAGAACTTGTTAAAATATTAGAACATATTTGATAACAGCATATGTAGAAATTGGACAACTTGAAGAGAAATCGAGATAAGAACTTTTATATTTGCCAGACTCTCATTTGAAGAGATATACAGTTTATTCCGTGATTGGCTTTGTTTTTAGCTCGACTGATCAGAGATCAGCAGAGCTTATGCCGTGGTGCGGCGTCCGTCGTCCGTCCGTCCGTCCGTCCGTCCGTCCGTCTGGCCGTCTGTCCGTAAATTTTTATTTGTAGCGACAACTCCTCTGAAACTACTGGATGGATATTCATGAAACTTTACAGAAATGTTGCCCATAAAGTCTAGTTGATCCTAGCAAAAATTCATGTTGATGTGAAATCCAAGATGGCCGCCAAAGCTAAAAATAGAGTTTTAAAATACAAGTTTGTAGCGACTACTTCTTGAAAACTATAAGTGATATTGATATGGGACTTTTTCTAAAATGATCAGCATGACATGATGTTGATCCTTGTCAAAAATCGTTTTGATTCAACGTTAAACATGACTGCCAGCGGCCATCTTTGTTTACATAGAGTTATATTGTAAAAACTTGTAGCGACTACTCCTCTGAAACTACTTGGCGGATTGTCATGAAACTTTACAGGAATGTTGCTCTTGATGTCTAATTGATCCTAGAAAAATTTCAGGTCGGCCGGAAATTCAAGATGGCCGTCACAGCTAAAAATAGATTTTTAAAAAATAAGTTTGTAGCGACTACTTCTTGAAAACTATAAGTGATATTGATATGGGACTTTTTCTAAAATGATCAGCATGACATGATGTTGATCCTTGTGGAAAATTATTTTGATTCGACGTTAAACATGGCTGCCAGTGGCCATCTTTGGTTACATAGAGTTATATAGTAAAAACTTGTAGCGACTACTACTCTGAAACTACTTGACGGATGTTCATGAAACTTCACAGGAATGTTGCTCTTGATGTCTAGTTGATCCTCGAAAAAGTTCAGGTCGGCCGGAAATTCAAGATGGCCGCCACAGCTAAAAATAGATTTAAAATAAATAAGTTTGTAGCGACTACTTCTTCAAAACAATAAGAGATATTGATATGGGACTTTTTCTAAAATGATCAGTATGACATGATGTTGGTCCTTGTCGAAAATCGTTTTGATTCAACGTTAAACATGGCTGCCAGTGGCCATCTTTGTTTACATAGAGTTATATAATGAAAACTTGTAGCGACTACTCCTCTGAAACTACTTGACGGATTTTCATGAAACTTCACAGGAATGTTGCTCTTAATGTCTAATTGATCCTAGCAAAATTTCAGGGCGGCCGGAAATTCAAGATGGCCGCCACGGTTAAAAATAGATTTTCAAAAAACAAGTCTGTAGCGACTACTTCCTGAAATCAAAATCAATCAGTAGAGCTTCAAGGTCATTGACCTCTTGTTCGTTTTTAGCTCTACTGATCAGAGATCAGCAGAGCTTATGCCGTGGTGCGGCGTCCGTCGTCCGTCCGTCTGTCCGTCTGTCCGTCTGGCCGTCTGTCCGTCTGTCTGTCCGTAAACTTTTATTTGTAGCGACTTCACAGCTGAAACTACTGGATGGATATTCATGAAACTTTACAGAAATGTTGCCCATAAAGTCTAGTTGATCCTAGCAAAAATTCATGTTGATGTGAAATCCAAGATGGCTGCCAAAGCTAAAAATAGAGTTTTAAAATACAAGTTTGTAGCGACTTCTTCTTGAAAACTATAAGTGATATTGATATGGGACTTTTTCTAAAATGATCAGCATGACATGATGTTGATCCTAGTCAAAAATCGTTTTGATTCAACGTTAAACATGGCTGCCAGCGGCCATCTTTGTTTACATAGAGTTATATAGTAAAAACTTGTAGCGACTACTTCTCTGAAACTACTTGGCGGATTGTCATGAAACTTTACAGGAATGTTGCTCTTGATGTCTAATTGATCCTAGAAAAATTTCAGGTCGGCCGGAAATTCAAGATGGCCGTCGCAGCTAAAAATAGATTTTTAAAAAATAAGTTTGTAGCGACTACTTCTTGAAAACTATAAGTGATATTGATATGGGACTTTTTCTAAAATGATCAGAATTACATCATGTTGATCCTAGTCAAAAATCGTTTTGATTCAACGTTAAACATGGCTGCCAGCGGCCATCTTTGTTTACATAGAGTTATATAGTAAAAATTTGTAGCGACTACTCCTCTGAAACTACTTGGCGGATTGTCATGAAACTTTACAGGAATGTTGCTCTTGATGTCTAATTGATCCTATCAAAATTTCAGGTCGGCCGGAAATTCAAGATGGCCGTCACAGCTAAAAATAGATTTTTAAAAAATAAGTTTGTAGCGACTACTTCTTGAAAACTATAAGTGATATTGATATGGGACTTTTTCTAAAATGATCAGCATGACATGATGTAGATCCTTGTGGAAAATTATTTTGATTCTACGTTAAACATGGCTGCCAGTGGCCATCTTTGGTTACATAGAGTTATATAGTAAAAACTTGTAGCGATTACTCCTCTGAAACTACTTGACTGATGTTCATGAAACTTCACAGGAATGTTGCTCTTGATGTCTAGTTGATCCTAGAAAAATTTCAGGTCAGCCGGAAATTCAAGATGGCCGCCACAGCTAAAAATAGATTTAAAATAAATAAGTTTGTAGCGACTTCTTCTTCAAAACAATAAGAGATATTGATATGGGACTTTTTCTAAAATGATCAGTATGACATGATGTTGGTCCTTGTCGAAAATCGTTTTGATTTGACCTTAAACATGGCTGCTTTGTTTACATAGAGTTATATAATGAAAACTTGTAGAGACTACTTCTTTGAAACTACCTGACGGATTTTCATGAAACTTCACAGGAATGTTGCTCTTATTGTCTTATTGATCTTAGCAAAATTTCAGGTCGGCCGGAAATTCAAGATGGCCGCCACGGTTAAAAATAGATTTTCAAAAAACAAGTCTGTAGCGACTACTTCCTGAAATCAAAATCAATCAGTAGAGCTTCAAGGTCATTGACCTCTTGTTATGAGAGCGATTATTTATTATTTTATTAGCTCACCTGAGCTGAAAGCTCAAGGTGAGCTATTATGACCTTTTGCATGTACCATAAGCTTATGGTCCTCTACCAAGTTTGTTTAAATGGTGACCCCATTGATAAATGTGGTAAATTTCCAGGATTCACATGTTTTACATAGACTTTTATACCAGGAAACATCCATATGTGACCGCCACCATAACTCTGTCATGCATTTTACCAGAATTATTCCACTTGTCCACTTAGAGTTTTGAGTAAAAGTTTGAATGTGCAGTGAAAGAACACTTTGAAACTTGGCATACATGTTCATCTGTGTTACAGGCATCATAACTCTGTCATGCCCTTTACCAAAATCATCCATTTTCAACTTATATTTTTGCGGTTAAAGTTCGCAGTCCGATGTTCGCACCACTGTTGGTGCTTCTTGTTGTTTTCATGCCCCGGCCGTGATATAAGGGGGTGATTTTAGCAATATTTGGGAGGAAGTATCAGATTGAAATCTTAATTGCTTATATTGTCACACTGTTACAGCAGAGCTCCAGATAAGACGTGTATCTGCATAATTACGCTAATTTTTAGCTCTACTGATCAGAGATCAGCAGAGCTTATGCCGTGGTGCGGCGTCCGTCCGTCTGTCCGTAAACTTTTATTTGTAGCGACAACTCCTCTGAAACTACTGGATGGATATTCATGAAACTTTACAGAAATGTTGTCCATAAAGTCTAGTTGATCCTAGCAAAAATTCATGTTGATGTGAAATCCAAGATGGCCGCCAAAGCTAAAAATAGAGTTTTGAAATTCAAGTTTGTAGCGACTACTTCTTGAAAACTATAAGTGATATTGATATGGGACTTTTTCTAAAATGATCAGCATGACATGATGTTGATCCTTGTCAAAAATCGTTTTGATTCAACGTTAAACATGGCTGCCAGCGGCCATCTTTGTTTACATAGAGTTATATAGTAAAAACTTGTAGCGACTACTCCTCTGAAACTACTTGGCGGATTGTCATGAAACTTTACAGGAATGTTGCTCTTGATGTCTAATTGATCCTAGCAAAATTTCAGATTGGCCAGAAATTCAAGATGGCCGTCAGAGCTAAAAATAGATTTTTAATAAATAAGTTTGTAGCGACTACTTCTTGAAAACTATAAGTGATATTGATATGGGACTTTTTCTAAAATGATCAGCATGACATGATGTTGATCCTTGTGGAAAATTATTTTGATTCGACGTTAAACATGGCTGCCAGTGGCCATCTTAGGTTACATAGAGTTATATAGTAAAAACTTGTAGCGACTACTCCTCTGAAACTACTTGACGGATGTTCATGAAACTTCACAGGAATGTTGCTCTTGAAGTCTAGTTGATCATAGAAAAATTTCAGGGCGGCCGGAAATTCGAGATGACCGCCACAGCTAAAAATAGATTTAAAATAAATAAGTTTGTAGCGACTACTTCTTGAAAACTGTAAGTGATATTGATATGGGACTTTTTCTAAAATGATCAGTATGACATGATGTTGATCCTTGTGGAAAATTATTTTGATTCGACGTTAAACATGGCTGCCAGTGGCCATCTTTGGTTACATAGAGTTATATAGTAAAAACTTGTAGCGACTACTCCTCTGAAACTACTTGACGGATGTTCATGAAACTTCACAGGAATGTTGCTCTTAATGTCTAATTGATCTTAGCAAAATTTCAGGTCGGCCGGAAATTCAAGATGGCCGCCACGGTTAAAAATAGATTTTCAAAAAACAAGTCTGTAACGACTACTTCTTGAAATCAAAATCAATCAGTAGAGCTTCAAGGTCATTGACCTCTTGTTTCACCAAAAACACATTAAAAATAAAACTAATGCGTACAAAAAAACCATTAATAAATCTCGAATAAATATTGAGAACCAAATCCCCGCGTACACACTTCAATAGTTTAAAATCGAGAGCGCCCAGTCTTACTCAGTATATGCTTATTGAAGTTTGAGGCATTAAAGGACAATCGATCAATTTTCTCCTGCAATTACCAGTAGATGCCTGCAAGGAAAAGGTATTGTTGTCGCCTAGTTGACACAAATTAATGCCATTATAAGAAGACAGACATCAATGTTAAATGTATATGAAAGCGGAAGAGGAAATAGCAGTATTTTTTATGGTAAAGACTAAGAGTAAAAGGTTTGCATAAATGCTTTGTCCAAAACTTGTTTTAAGAATACGCATTTGTAAATGTGTATACGTATCATGCGTACTACACGCATTGTGCTGAAAGCTTATCTGAAGCACTGTTACAGTCCATTGACTTCCTTCAGAGTTATCTGGAGCACTGTCACAGTCCATTGACTTCCTTCAGAGTTATCTGGAGCACTGTTACAGTCCATTGACTTCCTTCAGAGTTATCTGGAGCACTGTCACAGTCCATTGACTTCCTTCAGAGTTATCTGGAGCACTGTTACAGTCCATTGACTTCCTTCAGAGTTATCTGGAGCACTGTTACAGTCCATTGACTTCCTTCAGAGTTATCTGGAGCACTGTTACAGTCCATTGACTTCCTTCAGAGTTATGGCCCTTTAATAATTTTATATATCTGCTAATATCTTAATTACACAGCAGGGACACATTTCTAGTTTATAGAAAAGTAGCTACAGTGATACATTCTGACATCAGATAACACACATAATAAAGCTGAAACCCATATGACACCCCTGTATAGGTCAGATCTCTTCCTTGATTCTTACTGCCGAACTTCGACTTTCGGAAGTTCCAAATTACGTTCCTAAAAAAACATTTTAAAAAATGCAGCTCAGTTTCAACAAAATACTGAAACTAAAGATGGTTTAAATCATAGATGCTGCGCAGTTATGTGATAATGGGTTACATGGATGGTAGTATCAGATAATCTTCTAGCACGTTTACAAGCAACCCAAACTTTGTAGGTAATTTGATGGAAAAAAAACAACTATAATTAAAGGCAAAAAATGTGTGCACCATTCAGCGATGGTATATTTAGGAGATTTTAAATGTGATATGGCTTTTTTTTTGTCTCACCTGTTCTTAAATAGAGAAAATTGAGATGAAAATATCTCATTTTATCAGTTCAAAGTAGCATCACATTACATATCTATAATCAAAATGGTACAAGTTTTCAATAAGTTTGCATCTGCTTAACTTACACAGGGCTAAAGTGAGTCTTAGGGTCAGAAGCTGTGTCATATAATGCATGGGGCAGAAACTGTGACATAATGCATGGGGCAGAAGCGTTGACATATAATGCATGGGTAAGAAGCTGTGACATAATTCATGGGGCACAAACTGTGGCATATAATGCATGGGACAGAAGCTGTGACATATAATATACGGGGCAGAAGCTGTGACATATAATGCATGGGACAGAAGCTGTGACATATAATGCACGGGGCAGACGCTGTGACATATAATGCATGGGACAGAAGCTGTGACATATAATGCATGGGACAGAAGCTTGACATATAATGCACGGGGCAGAAGCTGTGACATATTATGCATGGGACAGAAGCTTGACATATAATGCACGGGGCAGAAGCTGTGACATATTATGCATGGGCAGAAACTGTGACATATTTAGCATGGGGCAGAAACTGTGACATATAATGTATGGGGCAGAAGCTGTGACATATTGAGCAGAAGCTGTGACATATATATAATGCATGGGGCAGAAGTTGTGACATATAATACACAGGTCAGAAGCTGTGACATATAAGGCATGGGGCAGAAGCTGTGACATATTATGCATGGGGCAGAAGCTGTGGCTTACAATGCATGGGGCAAAAGCTGTGACATATAATGTAAGGTACAGAAGCTGTGACATATAATGTTAGGGACAGAAGCTGTGACATATAATGTACGAGGCAGAAACTGTAACATATCATGTATGAGGCAGAAGCTTTGCCACATTGCACAGGGAAGATGCTTTGGCATATAATGCACGGGACAGATGCTTTGGCATGTAATGCATAGGCAGAAACTTTGGCATATAGTGCACGGGCAGAAATGTTGGCATATAATGCATGAGCAGAAACTTTGGCATTATAAAGCATAGGGCAGAAGCTTTGTAATATAATGCACGAGGCAGAAAATTTGGCATATAATGCATGGGGCAGAAGCTTTGACCTAGAATGCACTGGACAGCTAGATGCTGTGGCAATAATATAAGGGGCAGATACTTTGCCATAGAATACACAGTACAAAAGCTTTAATTGGCATGTAATGCACTGGCCAGAAGCTTAAGCATATAACACACAGGCAGAAACATTTCCATATATTGCATGGGGCAAAAGCTTTTAAAAACCCACAAAAATTCAATTCAATTTAAAAATGATTATCAAAAACCTATCAGTAGGGCTTCAAGGTCATTGACCTCTTGCTGATATTTTTAACCATGTTTACCTCAGCATGCGGCATCAAACTCTTAGTTTCCGCTGTAGCTTTTGTATTGTGATGAAACTTGCAGGGTTGGTAGCTTATATGGAAAGGAAGCTTGGGGTCAAGGTCACTGTTACTAAAAATAGAAAAATTGTTTCCGCTCGGCTCAATAACTTGAGTAAGGAATGAGGTATTAGAATGAAACTAGCTTTGTAGGTAGCTTATTTCAAAAAGGAAGTTGGGGATTGCGTTTGGGGTCACTGGGGCCAAGGTCAATGTCATTGTTACTAAAAATAGAAAAAAACGGTTTCCACACAATAACTTTAGTTGCGAATGAGATATTGGAACGAAACTTTCTGTGTAGGTACAATTTATGGAAAGGAAGCTTGGCATTGCATTTGGGGTCACTGGGTTTAAGGTCAAGGTCACTGTTACTAAAATTAGAAAACCGATTTCTGCTCAATAACTTAAGTAAGAAATGGGATATTAGAACGAGTCTTGCTATGTAGATAGCTTATATCAAAAGGAAGTTTGGGATTGAATTTGGGGTCACATTGTTACTTACCATAGACAAACAGTTTCAGCTTAATAATTTAGTTGGCAATGAGATATTGGAATGAAACTTGCTGTGTAAATACGTTATAAGGAAGGAAGCTTGAGATTGCATTTGGGGTCATGGTCACTGTTACTGTAAAGTAGACAAAAAAAGATTTCCGCTTAATTACTTAAGTTAGGAATGATATTGCAATGAAACTTGCTCTGTAAGTAGCTTATATTTTCCTACTAACAAATCTTTTCTTTCTCAACAGTCCTCATTTACTGCGTATGCATTCATGTTTGTAATTCACATGTCATTCTATTTATACTATATTGTACACTGTTTTCTGTAGAATTTTTTTTTTATTATTTCATTTTCATCTTACTGGTACTGTAATAGCATTTCAAATGGAAAACCCGGTTTTCGTCGAATTTCCACGTTTCTTGTTTATTATGGTATAATGAAAATATTTACGTAACAAGAAAGTTTAAAATAAGCTCAGACAATTTCTGACATAAAAACTGTATAAAAACTGACATAAAAATGAGAAAACTTCACCATTAAGCATCCGTGATCGGGCGCTACGCTCCCTCCCTTTTGGTTTCTTAATGGTGAAGATTTCTCTTCATTGCCTCTATCCTATACAAAGAGTAAAGTAGCATGACAAACCATTCCTTTTTAGAATATAAATAACTTGAATCCCTTATAATAACTTAAATTACTTGTTCTTGTCTTGCTGTTAATGACCTCCTTTCTCTTAGATCATTGATGGATGTTATAACTGCTGCTGGGAGAGATTTTCTTCAAATGACAATTATACAATAGTTACACACACACACACATCGAAATTAATTTATGCTTTTATTGTTAGTCCCCTACCTGTCACCGTACGTCAGTCAGTCCGTCCCACAAATATGGATCCTGCGAAATAATAAAAGTACACAAAGTATATGAATCGTTTGATAACAAAAGAAATGCTTAAGATAATTTAATGAAATTTTTTATGTAGGTAAAAGGGAGTGAGGAGATCTTGCACATCTTTTTTTTTTTTATATGTCAAGAATTGAGGTTGCTATGGCAACAGAAATTGTAAAAAATATACAAACTATACTGTTACTAAAAATAGAAAAATTGTTTCCACACAATAACTTTAATTAGGAATGACGTATTGACATGAAACTTGGTGTATCGGTAGCTTATATGGAAAGCAAGTTTGGGATAACAATTTGGGACTACTGGGGTTAAGGTCAAGGTCACTGTTACTAAAAATAGAAAAAGGGTTTCCACTCAATAACTTTAGTTAGGAATAAGAGATTGGATATTTGGAATGAAACTTTATGGGTAGGTAGATTATATGAAAAGGAAGCTTGGGATTGCATTTGGGGTGGTTGTTCCAAGGTGAAGGTCACTGTTACTGAAAAAAAACGGTTTGTGCTCAATAACGTTAGTGAGGAATGAGATATTGGCCTAAAACTTGGTGTGTAGATAACTTATATTGAAAGCAAGTTTGGGATTGCATTTGAGGCCACTGGGTTCAAGCTCAAGGTCACTGTTACTAAAAATAGAAAAACAGTTTCCCCTCATTAACTTTAGTTAGGAATGAGGTATTGGAATTAAACTTTATGGATTTGTAGCTTATATGAAAAGGAAGCTTGGGATTACATTTGGGGTCACTGGGGTCATGGTGAAGGTCACTGTTACTAAAAATAGAACAGTTCTTTTTGCTCATTAACTTTACTGAGGAATGAGATATTGGCTTGAAACTTGGTGTGTAGGTGGCTTATATGAAAAGCAAGTTTGGGATTGCATGATGGTCACGGTCAAGGTCACTGTTATTGAAAAAATGTCCGGTAGGGGACGTGTATTGCTCTGCAATACTTGAGCATCTTGCTGATTAAGTATCAGCACTGAATCTTGTCCCTCAATTACATGCTTACTGCTGCTTTCCACTCGCATGCTCACTGCTGCTTTCCACTCACAATTAAAGCGTGCCTCTCACATAGCTTTACCCTCATATATATTTCCTCTCATAAAGTTTTTCTCTCACATAGCTTTCCTCGCACATTTCCTCTCAGATCTTCACACCATGTTTCTCTTTGACAGCTTTCCTCTCACATTTCCATCTAATATTTTCACACTGTGCTTCCCTTTCACATAGATTCCCTCTGAAATTAAGCTTCCTCTCACATATCTTCCCTCTTGCATAGCTTTCCATTCATACAGCATTCCACTCACAGCTTCCTCTCACATATATTCCCCCTCACATAGCTTTCCATTCATACAGCATTCCACTCACAGCTTCCTCTCAAATATATATTCCCTCTCACATAGCTTTCCATTCACATAGCTTTCCACTCATAGCTTCCTCTCACATAGATTTGCATTCACATAGCTTTCCTCTCATGTCTTTCCTCTTTGTTAGGTATCCTGTTTTATAACTTTCAACTCACATAGCTTTCCTCTCATATAAAGCTTCATCTCAAATTACTTTCCATTTCATTAGCTTTATACTCATAAAACTGTCCACTCACATAGCTTTCCACTCATGTAGCTTTCCACTCATACAGCTTTCCTTTCACATAGCTGTTTAGAGTTGCAGAGATTTGCGTTAAGATGATTTTTTTGCTCGACTGATCAGAGATCAGCAGAGCTTATGCCGTGGTGCGGCGTCCGGCGTCCGTCCGTCCGTAAACTTTTTTTTTTTGTAGCGACTACTACTCTGAAACTACTGATTGGATTTTCATGAAACTTTACAGAAATGTTGCCCATGAAGTCTAGTTGATCCTAGCAAAAATTCATGTTGATGTGAAATCCAAGATGGCCGCCAAATCTAAAAATAGGTTTTTAGCTCTACTGATCAGAGATCAGCAGAGCTTATGCCGTGGTGCGGCGTCTGTCGTCCGTCCGTCCGTCTGTCCGTCTGTCCGTTAACTTTTATTTGTAGCGACTACTCCTCTGAAACTACTGGATGGATATACATAAAACTTTACAGAAATGTTGCCCATGAAGTCTAGTTGATCCTAGCAAAAATTCATGTTGATGTGAAATCCAAGATGGCCGCCAAAGCTAAAAATAGATTTTTTAAATTCAAGTTTGTAGCGACTACTTCTTGAAAACTATAAGTGATATTGATATGGGACTTTTTCTAAAATGATCAGCATGACATGATGTTGGTCCTTGTCGAAAATCGTTTTGATTTGACTTTAAACATGGCTGCCAGCGGCCATCTTTGTTTACATAGAGTTATATAATGAAAACTTGTAGCGACTACTCCTCTGAAACTACTTGCCGGATTTTCATGAAACTTCACAGGAATGTTGCTCTTAATGTCTAAATGATCCTAGCAAAATTTCAGGTCGGCCGGAAATTCAAGATGGCCGCCACGGCTAAAAATAAATTTTCAAAATACAAGTTTGTAGCGACTACTTCTTGAAAACTATAAGTGATATTGATATGGGACTTTTTCTAAAATGATCAGCATGACATGATGTTGGTCCTTATCAAAAATCGTTTTGATTCGACGTTAAACGTGGCTGCCAGCGGCCATCTTTGTTTACATAGAGTTATATAGTAAAAACTTGTAGCGATTACTCCTCTGAAACTACTTGGCGGATTTTCATGAAACTTTACAGGAATGTTGCTCTTAATGTCTAATTGATCCTAGCAAAATTTCAGATTGGCCAGAAATTCAAGATGGCTGCCACAGTTAAAAATAGATTTTTAAAAAATAAGTTTGTAGCGACTAATTCTTGAAAACTATAAGTGATATTGATACGGGACTTTTTCTAAAATGATCAGCATGACATGATGGTTATCCGAGTCGAACATTATTTTGATTCGACATTAAACATGGCTGCCAGTGACCATCTTTGTTTACATAGAGTTATATAATGAAAACTTGTAGCGACTACTCCTCTGAAACTACTTGACGGATTTTCATGAAACTTCACAGAAATGTTGCTCTTGATGTCTAATTGATCCTAGCAAAATTTCAGGTCGGCTGGAAATTCAAGATGGCCGCCATGGCTAAAAATAGATTTTCAAAATACAAGTTTGTAGCGACTACTTCTTGAAAACTATAAGTGATATTGATATGGGACTTTTTCTAAAGACATGATGTTGGTCCTTGTCGAAAATTGTTTTGATTTGACGTTAAACATGGCTGCCAGCGGCCATCTTTGTTTACATAGAGTTATATAATGAAAACTTGTAGCGACTACTCCTCTGAAACTACTCGACGGATTTTCATGAAACTTCACACGAATGTTGCTCTTGATGTCTAATTGATCCTAGCAAAATTTCAGGTCAGCCGGAAATTCAAGATAGCCGCCACGGCTAAAAATAGATTTTTAAAAAATAAGTTTGTAGCGACTACTTCTTGAAAACTATAAGAGATATTGATATGGGACTTTTTCTAAAATGATCAGCATGACATGATGTTGGTCCTTGTCGAAAATCGTTTTGATTCGACGTTAAACATGGCTGCCAGTGGCCATCTTTGTTTACATAGAGTTATATAATGAAAACTTGTAGCGACTACTCCTCTGAAACTACTTTACGGATTTTCATAAAACTTCACAGGAATGTTGCTCTTGATGTCTTATTGATCCTAGCAAAATTTCAGGTCGGCCGGAAAATCAAGATGGCCGCCACGGCTAAAAATATATTTAAAAAAAATAAGATTGTAGCGACGACTTCTTGAAAACTTTAAGAGATATTGATATGGGACTTTTTATAAAATGATCAGCATGACATGATGGTTATCCGAGTTGAACATTATTTTGATTCGACGTTAAACATTGCTGCCAGTGGCCATCTTTGTTTACATAGAGTTATATAATGAAAACTTGTAGCGACTACTCCTCTGAAAGTACTTGACGGATTTTCATGAAACTTCACAGAAATGTTGCTCTTGATGTCTAATTGATCCTAGCAAAATTTCAGGTCTGCCGGAAAATTAAGATGGCCACCACAGCTAAAAATAGATTTTCAAAAATCAAGTTTGTAGTCACTACTTCCTGAAATCAAAATCAATCAGTAGAGCTTCAAGGTCATTGACCTCTTGTTAAAAAACAAGTTTGTAGCGACTACTTCTTGAAAACTATAAGTGATATTGATATGTGACTTTTTCTAAAATGATCAGCATGACATGATGTTGGTTCTTGTCAAAAATCGTTTTGATTCGATGTTAAACATGGCTGTCAGCGGCCATCTTTGTTTACATAGAGTTATATAGTAAAAACTTGTAGCGACTACTCCTCTGAAACTACTTGGCGGATTTTCATGAAACTTTACAGGAATGTTGCTCTTAATGTCTAATTGATCCTAGCAAAATTTCAGATCGGCCAAAAATTCAAGATGGCCGCAACAGCTAAAAATAGATTTGTAAAAAATAAGTTTGTAGCGACTACTTCTTGAAAACTCTAAGTGATATTGATATGGGACTTTTTCTAAAATGATCAGCATGACATGATGTTGGTCCTTGTCGAAAATCGTTTTGATTCAACGTTAAACATGGCTGCCAGCGGCCATCTTTGTTTACATAGAGTTATATAATGAAAACTTGGAACGACTACTTCTCTGAAACTACTTGACGGATTTTCATGAAACTTCCCAGGAATGTTGCTCTTGATGTCTAATTGATCCTAGCAAAATTTCAGGTTGGCCGGAAATTCAAGATGGCCGCCACTGCTAAAAATAATTTTTCAAAAAAGTTTGTAGCGACTACTTCCTGAAATCAAAATCAATCAGTAGAGCTTCAAGGTCATTGACCTCTTGTTCAGAGTTGCTTTAAGATTTGACAAGAGTGCAAGATATACGGATATGCTAGATCTGTGTGGATGAATGCTTCTGTGGGGGGAAAATCCTTGATGGTAATTAATATACAGGATGTTGAATACTAAGCTGTGACCAGAGCGTTTGGTCATGTTTTAGTGCCAGTCATTATTCATTGGCCAAAGCCAACGAATATATTTGTGATTAACTTTGATAAGTGTCACTGGAAGGAAAAGTAATTAAAGGAGAACAATTTTTATTTTCCTTCTTTACTAAATTGAGCAAATGAACTGACATGATAATAACATTGCGATTGGAATATAAATGCTGATTTAACACTATAAGACGAGTCTTACAAAGGATGTACACTTTCGGAAAAAACAGCTTTGTTTGTATTGAGTGTTTACCAAAACTACGATTCTTTCCCAATACCTGTCTTAAACGCGGCGCTTTATTCATCTATTGGTAATTGATTACTCGGGAACCAGCCTTCAGCGATAACTTCTAGAATATTGCTCCAGAACAAGCCAATTAGCAGCTTAATATAGAGAGCTATTTTTAAAACATATGTATGTTAGACTGTCATATGGGATTATTATGCTAGTTCTAAATCAACACAGATCAAGTAAAACAGGCTCAGAATGTCATGTAATTCAGATGGATTGATATTTTACTCCTTCAGTGAGATTTGTACAAGCATAACAAAACAATGCCCTACTACTTCACCAAAAATACTGGTTGGGGTAAAGTCATACCATCATACATGTGATATTTTCAGGAGGGTTACCTGGGAGATTTGAATTTTTTTCCAGGGAGATTTGACAAAAAACAGGGAGGTTTGTATTCTCTAATTTATAACGTATCGGTAGCTTTGTTTCTGATATAAACCTTTATAAAGGGGGTAAATCAGCATAAAAACATATATTATACATACAATACTGTTTATGTCATGTTAGCATAGCATATAATTAAATATAGCATTTAATTAAGCATAGCAAAAAAAAGCATAACACGTAATGAAAATGCTTCCCATTTTATACACAGACAAAACACTTCTGTAATCATGACAAACTGCAATCAATTAGTTGAAATCGTCGTCCTTTAATTGTCCTCAATTATATTATAATTTTAATCCAATTAATACACCAAATATCAATCGATGCTGAATTCGCTAATTACCATCCCACTTATAGTCGGTACATTTCTATCAATCTCCTTGGACATTACAGATATCCAGGGATGGAAACTAACGGTTGCCCGTTCGCCCGAGACGACTAAATTTCAAGCTGGGCGAGTAGATTTCATAAGTCGGTAGTCCGCCCGGGCGACTAGCTTTTTCGACAAGCTAAAGTCGATTTCCTCGGCATTATTCGTCAATGCGGGACGAATAACATTTCAGTAGAAAACAACAACAAAGAAAATATTTCTTACACAGTTTAATAAGCGATTAAATGCAGTAAATAGTCGCAACTCTGTTTATTCAACGATAAAATGCAATTTAAGTCAACCGGATATTGGGAAATTGACGCATTTCCGTTTTGGGCCATTCTAAAATGCGGCTCCCGTTCTAATTTCACGGGGCGCGAACGTTACGATATTTGATGTTATACAAATAACACTTTCACGGGGGAATCTTTAAGGGCACTAGTCAGCTTTTAGGTGACTGAGGCCAGGGCCTTCAGGAAGGGGAATTGCAAAAAGTATGCTGTTTTCCTGTATTGTAGTTGAACATTTTCTAATATATATATACAGTTGATTTCGGTTATTAGCATAGCCGATTTGTCAAGAAAATATATGCGATTAACCGGAGTATTCGAATAACCGAAACTGAACATTTTGTACATGTAGCGGTGCACGTTTCTACTTTCGTTTTACTGTTCTGTTAATACTTACATAGAAGCTCCATAAAAGCGAGTTAATTCTATGTAAGAAGTTTGATAGGATTATTATTGTGCATATCCATTTTGTATTTACCGTTATCTTTCAACGTGCGTCGCTTTGCTATTGTTTGTAGTGTGAATTACACAGCCATGATAATAACACAAAAGCTTATTTTATTTTTCATTTATTAAGTAACCTCTATGAGCTACTCAATGTCATATGCATCTCTACCGACACTAGCAAACTGAGAGCAGTAAATAATTAACAACACTATGCTTAACATTGCGTACAAACTTAATTATTAAATTGTATATGCTTATATGCTTATTGGTGAGCGATCGTCATGGCGTGGAAGCTTTACGGAAACCGCACAAAATGGCAAACTCTCTCGGCAAGCCAATTAGCACCTTTTGTCAATCAATTTGCCTCGGGCTTATCTCTGAGACCGTGTCAATCAATTAACAGTTGCAAAATACAGGTAAATTTGACTTTCAGTATGCAATTAGCCAGATATTCGTTATGCAATTATCCGGAATGTGACAAAAACCTATGCGATTATACGGGGTTTTTTACATGCAAAAGAATACGAATGGTTTTGTGTTTCAAAAGTTTATGCAATTAACCGAAATATGCAATTAACCGATATGCGATTAAACGGAATCGACTGTATATATATTATTTTTTTTAAGAGGGGAATTTTTCACAGGAAAAGCAGGGATGGAAACTAACGGTTGCCCGTTCGCCCGGGACGACTAAATTTCAAGCTGGGCAAGTAGATTTCATAAGTCGGTAGTCCGCCCGGGCGACTAGCTTTTTCGACAAGCTAAAGTCGATTTCCTCGGCATTATTCGTCAATGCGGGACGAATAACATTTCAGTAGAAAACAACAACAAAGAAAATATTTCTTACAGTTTATTAAGCGATTAAATGCAGTAAATAGTCGCAACTCTGTTTATTCAACGATAAAATGCAATTTAAGTCAACCGGATATTGGGAAATTGACGCATTTCCGTTTTGGGCCATTCTAAAATGCGGCTCCCGTTCTAATTCCACGGAGCGCGAACGTTACAGTATTTGATGTTATACAAATAACACTTTCACGGGGGAATCTTTAAGGGCACTAGTCAGCTTTTAGGTGACTGGGGCCAGGGCCTTCAGGAAGGGGAATTGCAAAAAGTATGCTGTTTTCCTGTATTGTAGTTTAACATTTTCTAATATATATATATATATTTAATTTTTTTAAGAGGGGAATTTTTCACAGGAAAAGGGTGAAATATATACCATGCCAGAGTAACTGTAATGGCCATGATCAGACGAGTGAACTATAGAATATAAATATGCCTACCTATTGACCCTAGAGCTTGCAATAGGAAACACACCTATTTTTTTGTTTGGCCTAAATAAAGTAAATTTGTTAAAATCATGTTTTTTAATGTGTTTGTTAGTGTGTCGAAAAGAAAAATCCAGAAAATCTGGGCTCATAAATTTTCAGCTGGGCAACCAAAATCCAGAAGATGGTTGCCCGTTTGGGCAACCAAGCTTTAAAAGTTAGTTTCCATCCCTGGATATCGCCGCCTCGTGTCATAAACAAACAGTCCAGTCATTATTTTCACACAATAAACTAATTAGCTGACATGCTAATCCTTTTAATTACCTGCCCAGGGGCAATGTGTTCACAGATATAGATAAGACGGTTGGTGTTTATTTTCTAGATCATTCGGAAAACTCGGTCTTGATCCAATAAATCATAGCAATTACCCAAAAGGATTCGCAGATAGCGAAATTTTGGAACTCGGCGGAAAATACCGGGAGAAATGGAGCTCCTGGCGGGAGGCCGGGAAATTCCATGAAATCCCGGGAGAAATTATCTCCCGGCGGGAGATATCACATGTATGTACCATACCGTACATTACATTCCGTATGATAACGGGAACTATCAAAAATAGCAGGTGCTCTGGTACAGATATTATCGAACCTACAAATGATGTATGAAGAGAAACGATGTAGGTGATCTATATATTTATATCATTTATGATAACGCTTATTGCATATATATATTTAAATATTGTTCGGATAAAACATTGTACAACATTACAAAACGTCGTCCCTTTTCTTATCAATATATACCATACCGTATAGTACATTCTGCCAAAGACATAATAACACAGTTTGTTATTAGATCTCAGATTCTGCTATAATTGCTTGTATTATATATAAAGGTGTAAAAATACAAATAGATGTGCATACTTTTTAATTAACAATGCATCAAAGGTATATTTAAACCAGTGAAGTAAGAAGAGAGTGAATGGGCACAAAATCGAATCTCGCACGATCTCGTATGGCTAAAACGAGAAAGATAAGCGTCTCTGTACATGATCAGAAATTTCATCGTGATCGCTGGGCGCTCTTTAAAAATGCTTATAACTGCGACAGGTGCGCGGTTAACGCTATCAGTCAATTGTTATGAATATAGCGGAATGGGTTCATTGTACCGGTAATCAGATTAGCGTTAATCTAGTTGTAATAAAGATAAACTTGTTACACCTTCGTTGCTATTTTGACGCTTCTATACATACACATATTCTTTCAAGGTTTATTAAAATCAAGGTTTATTTATTGCCAAATGCTGGTTAGCGGTAGATGACGATTTTTATTTTGAGTGTTTGTAAAAAGGGGCGTTACCATTAAGTTAAGCGTACTAGAGTTACAAGTGATTTATTTCGAAACATATTTAAAAGATGTCATTAATAAAAGGGAATATATATAAAATACATTATACATGCACACAATTTCGATATTTTGAGGGGGGTGTGGGGGGGGGGGGATTGTTGTTGTTTTCTAAATGTGTATTCATTTATAGAAATATAATATAATTACAAAACTCTGGTGTAACCACAGACCTAACCTAATTATTAATAAGTGCAACTAGTCTGTGGTTTATCTAATTTCTTTTTCTTTTTTTTACGTTTTCAATTATTAATGTTCTCAATTCACACTCATTTTTTTTGATTGAATTGTTTTTTTATATATAACAGAATAACACATTTTTAAAATACTAGCATCCGTCTAAGTGGAACTTTTAAATATCTTGTAACATGACACAGTATTTACTCGCAACACGAATGAGATAATTTTGTATATCAAAATAATATCACATGAAAACTTGTAATTAAACACGTAAGTGGGTTTTAGCAGTGCAGATACATCAGTTTAGCATTAGTTATATTTTCCTAATATTTTCATATTAAAATGGCATAACAAATCAATTTGTTACTATGATAATTTGTTAAATAAAAATGAAACATTAACACACTTATGCGTGTATTTTTTGACAAATTTGAATGAACATAATCTATTTCTTATGTGTTTAGTTTCATAGATGCATATAATATAAATAAAATCGAAAAATAATAATATTACACAATCATGGTATATATTCGATGTCAACACACCACGGGTGGCCAGTGTTTGCCAGTGATTTATGGCCTCTTTAACCTAAACAAACATCCTGCTTAGGACGGCCAGTTAGCCACGGGGCACCGTATAATTATGATTGGAGAAACCCTTTATATCTTTTGATCGCAATAAACAACTGCCATAAAACCCCGCTTTAGCGCCCCTTCAGTTAACTGTTTTTTGCGTGATTATATATCTATGTAGGTCATATGGGTTTGAGACCTTATAGTAAAAAAAATACTGTCTCCAGGACGCATATGGTGAAATGCATTGGAAAGCGCTTAATTGATACAGACATTAAAAGTTGTTGTTCGTTGTTCAACTGCTGGAAAGGACATTTAATTAACCAAAAGAGCACCAACACAGATGGGTTGAATAAGAGTTTTTAAAACATAATTAAAGCGTTTACATAAACAAAAAGTGTACCACTACATTCTTTAATCATATTTCTCGACAGCGAGGTGTTTTTATTGGAGGAATTAACTAAAATTAAAAAATCTAAAGCGGATTCCTACAGCATCGTCGTTGGCTAGAATCGGCCATGTATGGCCGTTTTGGTCGACACTCTATGTCGTCTTTAAGACAACATATTAGACAAAATTAAGGTTTTTACAAAACAAAAAGTGTACCACTACATCCGTCAATCATATTTCTTGACAACGAGCTGTCTATTTCCTAGGAATTAACTAAAACAAAAAAAATGTATAGCGAAGTCAAACAAGATGGCATTTCATAGTCATTGGATGGAATCGGCATGAATGGTCGTTTTGTGCGATATCTATGCAGTTGTTAAGACAAATTATTAGACAAAATTAAGGTTTTTGCATAACAAAAAGTGTACCACTACATTCTTCAATCATATTTCTCGACAGCGAGCTCTCTATTTTCTAGGAATTAAATAATACAAACAAATTAATAGAGAAGTACCAAAGGGTGCATTTAATCGGCATTGGCTAGAATCGGCCATGCTGGTCGATATCTATGCAGTCTTTAACACAAATTATTAGGTAAAATAAAGGAGTTTTGCATAAAAAAAGTGGACCACTACATTTTACAATCACAGTTTTCGACGGCGAGCTGTTTATTTTGAGGAATTAATTAAAACAACAAATCGACATCTCTGATAAACAATACTTTAACGAACACGGCCGACCAACAGTTTGTGCATTTTATTTTATATCATCAATTCACTGTAAAGTAACGTAAAAATACCGAAAATGTCAATATCAACTATTAGTAATATAACAACAAACAAGTTCTGTGAAGTAAGATGACCTAATAATGCAAAACAGTCAAATATTTTACAATTTCACAAAGCAGAGCACTTCACCGATGGAAACAAAATGGCGGATATTCAGAAAGTTTACCGCTAGAACGAGGTTCCTTCACTTCTCGAAGCCATACGAGATTTCAGTCAGCTGTGCTATATCTCCATTACGGTCACCATTCACTCTCTTCTTACTTCACTGTTTAAACTTATATTCTAGAAATGTACCTATACTATTTTATTTTATTAACATTATTACATCTGTTATATATATGACAAGTGTTTTACATTAATTTTTACATCGTAAACTTTTGGTATACACCTACAAGCTTCGATAATCTCCGTACCGAAGCACCTGCTGTTTTCAATAGTTTTCGTTATAAATACTACCGACGAATTGATGCTTTGCAATTTACTGTCTAACACAGTGGAATCAGTGACAAGTTTCCAGTTTGATATTCTTAAAGGGGTTGATGCACTATTTTCAAACAAGGTTTATTTTAAAGGGTTCTGAAAAACTTGAAAAAAGCTGAAAGAATTATCAAAATGCCATGACAAATAGAGGAGATATGATTTAATGAAAATTTGCAAAGAAACATAAATAGAATAAAAAAAAGAAAATCGTTGCAAATGAAAAATAAGAATATAATTCATACATTTTACGTATGTATATTTATTTTTAATCAATTTGCAGTGATTTTCTTTGCTTTAAAATATATTTTGTCAGTATGCCATATATGGTAAAAAGGCGTGATGACATCATCGTTCCAAGATGGCCACCTCTTTCAGCTTTTTTTCTAGTATTTCATAGCCCTTGTGCATCAACCCCTTTAAGACATTGGAATAACTGAAATAGCAAGAATGGGGGAAGAATCAACTGCCCTTCTCAACTCATCCAAAACAGATTTTAGAATTATTTTATTGTTTCTGGTTTCAAGAAGCTCATTACTCAATGTCCAGTAAAACCTCAGTGTGTTCTGAGAATGTAATGAGCTTTAAATTAACTGGTTTAATTGGTCCAGTTTTTATCACTGAACCAATCAGAATGCTTCATTCATATTTTTCATTTGGTTGCTTCTATCATGGCATCACTTTCTGGTATTATGACATCACACCCTGGTATTATGACATCATGTCATGCTATTTAGTGATGCAACTCAGTGTGTTCTCAGAATTGAATGAGCATTTTAATTGCTGTGAGAAACAGATTAAGACTTTGAATCACTCATTGAGTAATGAGCTTCTTAAAAAATTCCAAAAATAAAACAATTCTAAAATGTTTTAATAGATTGTTTCGAGAGTATGTTGTCTCAAACAGACTCATGAGACCCACATACTAAACTAACTCAGGACATTGGTGTCATGAGAAGAAATGTTGAACTTCATCGTGGGGAATGGGGTCTCCTTAAAACAGAGATACTAGATACAAAAAAAGCATTTCTGTCCAAGACACTGTACCATGATATTGTTAGACATTTCTGAAACATTCCATAGATCAGGAGAAATGCCATAATGGTGTCTTGAACAGTTTCTTTGTTTGTTTGTATTGTATTTTATATGGTGTGGTGGAGGCAGACCACACACTTTTCCTGGGTAGAACCATTACTCTACACCTCCCACCATCCGTAAAATCGACACTTTTTCACTTATGAGTAAAATATTTAACTAAATCATGGGTATGTTTTCTTGAGCTTAAATATTTAACTAGATCCTGGGTATGGTGTCTTGAACTGAAACATTTAACTATAACATGGGTATGATGTCTTGAACTGAAACATTTAACTAGAACATGGATATGGTGTCTTGAACTGAAACATTTAACTAGAACATGGATATGGTGTCTTGAACTGAAACATTTAACTAGAACATGGGTATGGTGTCTTGAACTGAAACATTTAACTATAACATGGGTATGATGTCTTGAACTGAAACATTTAACTATAACATGGATATGGTGTCTTGAACTGAAACATTTAACTAGAACATGGATATGGTGTCTTGAACTGAAACATTTAACTAGAACATGGATATGGTGTCTTGAACTGAAACATTTAACTAGAACATGGGTATGATGTCTTGAACTGAAACATTTAACTATAACATGGGTATGGTGTCTTGAACTGAAACATTTAACTAGAACATGGATATGGTGTCTGAACTGAAACATTTAACTAGAACATGGATATGGTGTCTTGAACTGAAACATTTAACTAGAACATGGATATGGTGTCTTGAACTGAAACATTTAACTAGAACATGGGTATGATGTCTTGAACTGAAACATTTTAACTATAACATGGGTATGATGTCTTGAACTGAAACATTTAACTATAACATGGGTATGATGTCTTGAACTGAAACATTTAACTAGAACATGGATATGGTGTCTTGAACTGAAACATTTAACTAGAACATGGATATGGTGTCTTGAACTGAAACATTTAACTAGAACATGGATATGGTGTCTGAACTGAAACATTTAACTATAACATGGGTATGATGTCTTGAACTGAAACATTTAACTAGAACATGGATATGGTGTCTTGAACTGAAACATTTAACTAGAACATGGATATGGTGTCTTGAACTGAAACATTTAACTAGAACATGGATATGGTGTCTTGAACTGAAACATTTAACTAGAACATGGGTATGATGTCTTGAACTGAAACATTTAACTATAACATGGGTATGATGTCTTGAACTGAAACATTTAACTAGAACATGGATATGGTGTCTTGAACTGAAACATTTAAACTAGAACATGGATATGGTGTCTTGAACTGAAACATTTAACTAGAACATGGATATGGTGTCTTGAACTGAAACATTTAACTAGAACATGGGTATGGTGTCTTGAACTGAAACATTTAACTATAACATGGGTATGATGTCTTGAACTGAAACATTTAACTATAACATGGATATGGTGTCTTGAACTGAAACATTTAACTAGAACATGGATATGGTGTCTTGAACTGAAACATTTAACTAGAACATGGATATGGTGTCTTGAACTGAAACATTTAACTATAACATGGGTATGATGTCTTGAACTGAAACATTTAACTATAACATGGGTATGATGTCTTGAACTGAAACATTTAACTATAACATGGGTATGATGTCTTGAACTGAAACATTTAACTAGAACATGGATATGGTGTCTTGAACTGAAACATTTAACTAGAACATGGATATGGTGTCTTGAACTGAAACATTTAACTAGAACATGGATATGGTGTCTTGAACTGAAACATTTAACTAGAACATGGGTATGGTGTCTTGAACTGAAACATTTAACTATAACATGGGTATGATGTCTTGAACTGAAACATTTAACTATAACATGGATATGGTGTCTTGAACTGAAACATTTAACTAGAACATGGATATGGTGTCTTGAACTGAAACATTTAACTATAACATGGATATGGTGTCTTGAACTGAAACATTTAACTATAACATGGGTATGATGTCTTGAACTGAAACATTTAACTATAACATGGGTATGATGTCTTGAACTGAAACATTTAACTAGAACATGGGTATGATGTCTTGAACTGAAACATTTAACTAGAACATGGGTATGATGTCTTGAACTGAAACATTTAACTATAACATGGGTATGATGTCTTGAACTGAAACATTTAACTAGAACATGGATATGGTGTCTTGAACTGAAACATTTAACTAGAACATGGATATGGTGTCTTGAACTGAAACATTTAACTATAACATGGGTATGATGTCTTGAACTGAAACATTTAACTATAACATGGGTATGATGTCTTGAACTGAAACATTTAACTATAACATGGGTATGATGTCTTGAACTGAAACATTTAACTATAACATGGGTATGATGTCTTGAACTGAAACATTTAACTAGAACATGGGTATGATGTCTTGAACTGAAACATTTAACTAGAACATGGGTATGATGTCTTGAACTGAAACATTTAACTATAACATGGGTATGATGTCTTGAACTGAAACATTTAACTATAAAATGGATATGGTGTCTTGAACTGAAACATTTAACTAGAACATGGATATGGTGTCTTGAACTGAAACATTTAACTAGAACATGGATATGGTGTCTTGAACTGAAACATTTAACTATAACATGGGTATGATGTCTTGAACTGAAACATTTAACTATAACATGGGTATGATGTCTTGAACTGAAACATTTAACTAGAACATGGGTATGATGTCTTGAACTGAAACATTTAACTAGAACATGGGTATGATGTCTTGAACTGAAACATTTAACTATAACATGGGTATGATGTCTTGAACTGAAACATTTAACTAGAACATGGATATGGTGTCTTGAACTGAAACATTTAACTAGAACATGGATATGGTGTCTTGAACTGAAACATTTAACTAGAACATGGGTATGATGTCTTGAACTGAAACATTTAACTATAACATGGGTATGGTGTCTTGAACTGAAACATTTAACTAGAACATGGATATGGTGTCTTGAACTGAAACATTTAACTAGAACATGGGTATGATGTCTTGAACTGAAACATTTAACTAGAACATGGATATGGTGTCTTGAACTGAAACATTTAACTAGAACATGGGTATGGTGTCTTGAACTGAAACATTTAACTAGAACATGGGTATGGTGTCTTGAACTGAAACATTTAACTATAACATGGATATGGTGTCTTGAACTGAAACATTTAACTATAACATGGATATGGTGTCTTGAACTGAAACATTTAACTATAACATGGATATGGTGTCTTGAACTGAAACATTTAACTAGAACATGGATATGGTGTCTTGAACTGAAACATTTAACTAGAACATGGGTATGATGTCTTGAACTGAAACATTTAACTAGAACATGGATATGGTGTCTTGAACTGAAACATTTAACTAGAACATGGGTATGGTGTCTTGAACTGAAACATTTAACTAGAACATGGGTATGGTGTCTTGAACTGAAATATTCTAGAACATGGATATGGTGTCTTGGGCGACAGAAATACCGAAATAGTTCAAGAGAATGGTCTGGTAGACAAACTGCTGAACTAGCTCAAAAGTATGTGTTTTATTAGATCATGGGTATGAAGTCTTAAACAAAAATACATTCCAACTCAACCGTACAATGAGCAGCAACAACACCTGTCCAATTATTCTTTAAAGGAAACTCCATTGATTTGAACACTATTGTCTGGTCCTAATTTCAAAACTTTAATGATATCAGAGGGTAACACTACTGGGATAAATGAATCTGCAGGTGTAACAATAAAATCCACATTACTCAGGTGGGTTTAGCATTTAAATGCTACTATCCTTAAGCACACTAACCACAGAACATCGGATGAACAGTTTTCACAACATTTCAATGTTTTCTAACCACACCCTGATAAATTTGTTTACCTCATACTGACTTTTAATGGATTGCACCTACTGGTTTGATTAATTCATTAGTATTTATATAATAATTAACAGGATGGAACTGTTCATGTTCAAAACAAAGTGTGCTTCGAAATCTTTAACCGAAATCTTTAACCGAAATCTTTAACCCAGTTCAGTGCTCTAATAATCGAATTTAAGCATTTGGTAAAAAAACATCATCTGATGACACTTGGCATGTTTATTTTGTTTTTATCTTTTGTAGATTTTACTGTGTGTTTTTTTTTCACAATTATCACTACTTGTTCCTTTGATAAAATGATAATTGGCATCATGGTGCATCCTTGTGCATGCCATGTACTCATTAGGACCTTTGTATCATTCTGGCAGGTCCTCGCCTCGCCTTTACAAGATGTTACCCTCATTTAACCCCTGGATCTTAACTTGACATGGACTCAGAGTACATATGTCTAATCTGGGCTGAACATGCGTCTTCTTTTCAAGCTTTCAGCTATACTGTTCATAGCTGGCCACGTAAGCTTTTGTCTTAGTTTAGTGTCCATTGTCGTCTGTCATCTGTTTATGTAAATGGGTTCACAGATTGTAACCATTTAATTTTAAAGCTCGGACGAGTTTGACAGTGCATGCGTTACACAGTTAGTGGCCGTTATAATTCCAAAATTAGCCATTTTCAGCTGGTTGACATGATAACAAAGTAAAATGTTTAGCATTTTAACCAAATTTTAAACTTGTGTAAATAAGAATTGAATTGAATTGAATTGGATTTTATAGTCGCACCAACAGCTAAGGTCATATGGCGACTTTCTAGCTTACATTGGTGGAGGAAGACCCTTTGTGCCACTCCGGGCAATTTTATTGCATGGGCCGGCACCTGGGTAGAACCACCGACATTCCGCAAGCCAGCTGGATAGCTTTCTAACATAAAGATTCCTAAGGCACCTGAGGGATCGAACCTACAGCGGTGAGGGGCAAGTGATCACAAGTCAGAGACTAACCACTCGGCCACAGACACCTTCGTGTGAATAAGAAGCTCACAGCGTAGTTATTGCTCTTAACAATGTTGAATGAGTTTGACTTTGAGCAAAGTCAACCAATATGTTACAGAGTTATGGCCCTTGGTCATATAAAAATAGGAAAAATTATGTTTGTTTATTCAATTTAAATACATTGGATTTTCACAAAATTTGGTTTGAAGGTGTATAATTTTGATGGTTTGACAATGAACAAAAATGATTATAGAGTTGTTGCCCTTGATTAAGAAAATAAGCCTATTCCAGTCTTACAAGATTGAATTCATGTTTTCTCTAATTTATTGGAGTGTAAATTGTGTGTAAATCGTACCGCAAATTAAATAATGTCCGAAGGACTTTATATTGTGCATGTGAATGTGAGAGCTGACACTCACATAATTCAGAGAAAACATGGATTTTATTCTAACAGTTCCATCAGTTCCACTTAAATGTTTGTTAAAAGTGATAAAAAAACATTTAGATTTCAAAACATTCAAGTGTAGGGACTACTTCTTGAAAACTATACGAGATATTGATATGGGACTTTTTCTAAAATGATCAGCATGACATGATGTTCGTCCTTGTCGAAAATCGTTTTGATTCAATGTTGAACATGGCTGCCAGCAGCCATTCCTCTGAAACTACTTGAAACTTCACAGGAATGTTGCTCTTGATGTCTAATTGATCATAGCAAAATTTTAGATCGGCCAGAAAATCAATATGGCCGCCTCGGCTAAAAATTGATTTAAAAAAAAAAGTTTGTAGCGACTACTTGCTGAAAACTATAAGTGATATTGATATTGGACTTGTTCTAAAATGATCAGCATGACATGATGTTGGTCCTTTTTGAAATTTATTTTGATTCGACATTTATCATGGCTGCCAGTGGCCATCTTTGTTTACATAGAGTTATATTGTAAAAACTTATAGCAACTTGCTATTGTGATGCAACTCAGTGTGTTCCCAGAACTGAATGAGCCTTTTAATTGATGTAAGAAACAGATTAAGACTGTTTGTATCACTTATTGTGTACTGAGTTTCTTGAAACCAAGAATCACAAAATTCTAAAAATAAAAATAATTCTAAAATGATTTAATAGACTGTTTTGAATGTAATTTACACTTAGTGAAATACGCCTGCCTTGGCTAAGTGGTAGAGCATTGGCCTCGCATGTGGGAGGTTGTAAATTTAATCCCCGGCCAAGCCACACCAAAGTCTTTCTAAAAGTGGTACAAGTAGTTCGCTTGCTTCATGTTTCGCATATAAAGGGTATAGACTGAGCCCATAGTATGAATTGTTGAATGTTAGAAGCATTTTTCAGTAAAAATGGTCTCTTGGTGTTTTTATATTAATTTTGGTATGCTGAGTTTGATTATGGTAGATACCAAGCTGAAATTTGACATGAAATGCAATTTTTGGGACATTTTATAATCTTTTGATGGTTTTACTCGGAATTTTTGGAGTTTTTTTTTAAAATAAACATTTTACACCAGCCATCAATTTTCTCTACATATTTTGACTTCATATACAATGACTTACCACAGGAATAATATTTCAAGGTGAATTTTCACAGGAAAGGCAATTTTTGGGACATTTCATTGTTTTTTGAGAATTTTACTGGAAATTTTTGGAATATGTTTATAAAATAAACATTTTACATCAGTTATCAACTTTCTCTACGTATTTTGACTTCATATACAGTACGGCTCACGCGAAGCACACACTTTACTCGATTCGCCGATTTTGGCCCTATCGAGTGCCGAGCGAATCTATGCCAAGTCAGTGTTTGGACTTGGCGAATCCACGTGGTGAAAGTACGCCGAGTCACCTTTTACCTGTGCAGTTTCGACTCGGCGATCACTCACAGTAGCTCATTGATGGAGTCAACAGCAGAGCCAGAAAGTTGCTGTGATCGTTCGAGGCAGATCTTGTACAGTTTTGATCTGAGAAATTTGTTTTTCAAGTGATAGACAATAAGGCAATTGTTGCAGCTGATGACATCTCAGACGAATTTGAAACATGGTCATCACTAAGAACAAGTGATTTCACTTTTCTGCGATCATCAAATGAGAAAGCTGATACACATTATGAAGATGTATGGTCTTCAATGCCGGTACAGTACTGTTTCCTGTTACTTAAGTATATCATTTCCCGCATGTACAGCATCAACAACGGTGGCGTATAAACGGCAAGTCGAAGAAAGGGCACTATATTCCAACTGAAGCTGTGTTCAACAGCCTACCAATGGGATCAGCGATGACCTTTTGCCATTTCATGCGTTAACAGAATGCTGCACCACTTCCTTTCCTTTGCAAACCAAGCCTTGCAGGTACCGTGGAAGGTATTTCAAGAGCACCATAACCTACATAATGACTTAGGGAGGAAGACCTTACAGAAAACACCATCAAGACTGCAGAGAATTTTCATTTTGTCTGCAGAATCTATAATGCGCAACAGACGGAATATGTAGCCTTTATTTCACTTGTTACAGGTGCATTATCAAACCATTATACGGAAACAGACTGACTGTGCTTTTAACCAGAGCTACCAGTGCCAGTGAACATCGGATGGACATATTATAAGTGGCAATGGCCTGCAGCCAACATTGATTTTGTTAAGCTCTTTATCTGCAACTCTATGTATGAGGAGGGCTGTTCAAATCATATGTGGACTTTTTCGATATCGTACTCATTATTTGACGTAAACCTTTAAGATTCACTTATGTTGTAATCCAACTTAAAGAAATCGAATGATTTAAACAAAATATCGATACCATGTCTTGTTACGCTGCAAAGAATGATCTAATAGGGCGAGAAACCCATCTACGGAGCAGTCCAAAATGTGACATTATTTTATAACTGCATTTCGGGAATGCGTAATTAAAAGGAAATTCTCCGGTAAAAATAAAATAAACTAACATAGCTTTGCCACAGGTGTTCCACCGTTACAATTACGAAATTTTATGATTAAACAAAGAGAACTATGATAAATATAAATAATATAAATAAGTAGACGCGCTCCTCATTTTTTTTAAGATGAAATTAACGACGTCATAAAAAAACACGGAGTACTAAAATATTAATAAAATATTAAATAATACTAACTTTTAATAAAACAAAAAAAGTTAAGAAAAATAAGAAATTCAAAAACTTAAAATTTTAAAATCCTACATATTTTTCTCAAAATAAACGTGTTACTAAATGAATAATACCAATATATATTCAAGAAATACGTCTTTTGGAATGACTGCTATTTGTTTTCTAAATACTTTGAATATTTAAGCTAAATTTGATCGAATTCATATGATCTCATTCCAAAGCTGTGATACACTTATAGAACATGAGTATCCGACAGTTGTAAAATATTTATTTGTTGCAAGCCTTCAATAATACAATAATCTAATTAAATAGACATTAAGTTTGCTTCTTATAACATGTTTCATCATTTATAATGTTAGGTTGTTGTTAATTTTTAAGGCGACGTCATAGCACACAATTGACGGCTACAGTGGGGTTGTAAAAACTTGTATTTCGTGAAATCTTTTTCAAATAATTGTAAAATATTTTCTGATATGAATGCGAAAATGTAGACAGGTATTGCCATAAAATTTAATTTACTTTATTCATAAAAGTGTATTAATTACTAAAACTGTCCGCGTATTATTTGAACAGCCCTCGTATTGTACATATAAAAAACAACCCTGTAGGATTCCTCCATGAAAATGCCGCAGATCCATTAAAAATGCAGAGCAATGTGTGCATGCAAGCATGCTAGCATGATGGAGTGTATATAAATACAGCTTAAATATGAAAAAAAAGGAAATAAGAAAAGAGGCACATTAAATTCCTTTGAATTATGAATCATGACGAGACGTTAGCTATATCTGTAGAAAGATTTTGGTTGAATGGTGTTAACGTCATTTTCAACAAATTTTTTAAGCTATATATGACAGTCTATGTTATTTTTATTTATTTATTTAAATCGTGGCAGAGGCAGATTACCCAAATTTTTTCCTTTCTAGAACCAGTACTGTATATCTCCCGCCACCCATAAGAATCGGCACTTACAAGTCAAATAACGATAAACAATGTGAACCATATTGTTTTAATAAGCATTCCAAAAATAAATATTAAATTAAATATAAAAGAAAAAATCCACTTTAGGTAAAAAATATGGAATATGATTCCCGTGAAAAGCCAATTTATTTGGAGTCAAAAATATTTAGAGAAAATTTATATAATTGATGTAAAAAATGTTTTAATATTTAAAAATATTCCGGTAAAATTATCAAAAAAAACCTGAAATGTCCAATAATTTGCCTTACCTATCAACATTCAGCTTGAAATAGTATCCCTATAACAAACCAATATATATGGAGTCAAAATATGTAGTGACAATTAGTAATTGATATAAAACGTGTACCGTATTTAAAAAACGTATTCCATAAATTCCCAATACAATTATCAAAAAACAATGAAAATAGTGCCTTCTTGTAAAAATTCAGCTTGGAATTTTTTTCATATGAAAATTCAATTCTTATGAAGTCAAAATACATAGAGAAAATTGACAGCTGATGTAAACTGTTTCTTAAAAATATTCCAAATATTCTCAGTAAAATTATTAAAAGACAATGAAATGTCTCCTAAATTGCCGTTCCTGTCAAAATTCAGCTAGATATATTATTCCTGTGATAAGTCAATGTATATGAACTCAAAATATGCGGAGAACATTGATAACAGGTGTAAACATTTTTTATTTTTAAAAATTATTCCAAAAATTCCCATAGAAAATATCAAAATATGATAAAATGTCCCAAAAATTGCATTTCCTGTTAAAATTAAACTTTAAATATTATTCCTGTGATAAGTCATTGTATAAGAAGTTATAAACATTTAATTTTTAAAGATTATTCCAAATATTTCCAGTAAAATTATCAAAAAACAATGAAATGTCCCAAAATTGCCTTTCGTGTCAAAATTCAGAATGGTATCCACCATAATCGAACTCAGCATACCCAAATTAATAAAAAAAACACCAAGATACCACTTTTACTAAAAAATGCCGCTAACCTTTTAATGAGAGCTCTTCTATAGAAATAGGTCTACTCTAGTAGTTCTAGGACTGGTCGGCCCGGTGCCAGATTAATGTGACTGGGTTGGGTATCATGTCCCATGTCAGAAGCGTGGTGTTTCAATGAGACATTACTATAAAGTTGAGAATTGAATTCACGGTTACAAGAAGACACTATTGTAATAGAACTTAAAGATTGTTAAATGCATACTACCATTTTTGAAATTTTTTCAACAATATGACTTTCACCATGAAAGTTTGTTGTTGAACATCATTTTTCAGCCCATTTAAGGCTAAGTATGATGTATGATACAGATACAGACCACCCACTTATTCCTTAGTAGAACCAGTACTGTATACCTTCCGCAATAATGCACGTTATACAAAACATTGTTGTTGGTTTGTTAAAAAGTTGGCGTAAACTGCTATTTTGTAAAGAGGTAAAACACGAACTCTTTTATACGCTACGTTATGTGTGAGACGCGACGTCACGACGTCACATATTTTATGACGTTTTGGCGCCAAAGTGTGTCTGACGTCGTGGCGGTTCTATCTCCATCTGAATAATTTTTTACTTATTTGATTACAATGTTATGTGATAAAAAGGATCTTAAACTCGTTCCCATTCCATATAAGATTTATGAAACTCGTTATGAATTATTTTTAATTTTAACTCGCCAAAAGGCTCGTTAAAATTAAAATAATTCATAGCTCGTTTCATAAATCTTATATGAAATGGGAACTTGTTTAAGATCCTCTATGTATGACACACGTGTAATACAACCTGGAACGATTTTGATTGGTTGAGTTAAACCTGTAACACTACGCAAGTTTATTAACTGATGCTATTTTATTTATTACAAATTAACCAGATCTGAGTCATAAACTTATTATTTGTGACAGCTTATAAAAATAATGCACGTTATACAAAACATTGTTGTTGGTTTGTTAAAAAGTTGGCGTAAACTGCCATTTTGTAAAGAGGTAAAACACAAACTCTTTTATACGCAACGTTATGTGTGAGACGCGATGTTACGACGTCACATAGTTTATGACGTTTTGGCGCTAAAGTGTATCTGATGTCGTGGCGGTTCTATGTCCATCTGAATTAATTTTTACTAATTTGATTGCAATGTTATGTGATAAAAAGGATCTTAAACTCGTTCCCATTCCATATAAGATTTATGAAACTCGTTATGAATTATTTTTAATTTTAACTCGCCAAAAGGCTCGTTAAAATTAAAATAATTCATAACTCGTTTCATAAATCTTATATGAAGTGGGAACTCGTTTAAGATCCTCTATATCTGAAATCCTGTTACCAAAAAAAAACTGTGGTTTTGATAAGAAAACATTTTCTTCATAAAGTGGAAGGTGAACGAAAGAATAAGATTATTTTTTTGTAGTGTCTTATAAGAAGTCATGATTTTTTTTATTGCAGGTTACTGTTTTCTTAATCTGTTCTGATATATATTTCCCATTTGGTTATCAATGTGAAAACTGTTTTGATCTGATGTTTCAACCATGTATGCATTTAGTTAATGGTTCTTTGTTAAACCATGTATGTATTTAGTTAATGACTCTTTGTTGAACCATGTATGCATTTAGTTAATGGTTCTTTTGTTGAACCATGTATGCATTTACTTAATGGTTCTATGTTGAACCATGTATGCATTTAGTTAATGGTTCTTTGTTGAACCATGTATGCATTTAGTTAATGGTTCTTTGTTGAACCATGTATGCATTTAGTTAATGGTTCTTTGTTGAACCATGTATGCATTTAGTTAATCGATCTTTGTTGACCCATGTATGCATTTAGTTAATCGATCTTTGTTGACCCATGTATGCATTTAGTTAATCGATCTTTGTTGACCCATGTATGCATTTAGTTAATCGATCTTTGTTGACCCATGTATGCATTTAGTTAATCGATCTTTGTTGACCCATGTATGCATTTAGTTAATGGTTCTTTGTTGAACTTGGCTAGAACATAAGGAATATAAGCATCACTTGCTCAAGAGCTGTGTCTAGAGAAATGTTTAATAATGTATTTCTGTAGCTGTCAAGACAGATAACTTTCACTTTAATGAGTTTAAGGATAAACAAAATGCCATGTTTGATGAGCACATTATGGTTACAAGGTGTAACAAATGATTTTGATGCTATGGTTTAGGCTTGACATTTATGGTTCTTGAAACTAAAGTCTGAGCAAGTCGCACCTAAAGCTGGTGTCCAGACAGGGCAATAAATGTAGCATCAGTCAGAAATATTTTCTCTTCATTTTTATCCACCACGAAGGCAAGGGGATATGGTAATGGTAAGTGTCCTTCCATCTGCCACACATTCTTTTCCGCTTAAAGTAACAACCAAATTTTACAGCATATGTACATCGTTTCTTAACCTAGTGAGGACGAGGTATATATATATCATTTACCTACTTTGAGAAACCAAACTCTATATACACAGTATAAACCACTTTAACCAGCCAGGCCAAACCCCAAACTTCGAATTCAAAGTTACCAACTCATAATTCATTTTATGCATATTCAATCACGGGTATTTTATGCATATTCAATCACGGGTATTTTAAAAATCCTTGGATAAACCTGTACTTTAATTTTCACATATACATTATTATATGACCTGATAAACGGTTTTATAGTGTAATTTTGCCGTTATTTGGAGTGTTAGTTACTGTAACTCCTACATTTTCCATATGATTTTCAGAAACTTGGTAGAAAGTATTAGTATGTTGTCTAGGTGGGCAGTGTTATCAGGTTGTTCAGGTTGAATGATTGGCTGAATGAGAGGACTTTTAATTTTTCAAGTGTAAAGCATTTCCTCATAACTGCTCCTATTGTTTTCATCTGATTTTCCATGAAACTTATTAATTCGAAGACTGAACAAAGAAATGAAATAATACGGACATGTTTCTTTTGCTAAGAAAGTTTATGCAGTATGTTGTCTGGTAGAGCATATTGAGTGACTATTGTATTGCCTTCTTTATTCATATGTAGTTACAATAGTTTTGCACTGACCCCTTGATATTGTCAGGGCATTCTGGTTGAATGATTTTTGGCTGAATTAAAGGATTTTGTTTCTTTTCAAGTGTAATCTGTTTCTGCTGAGCTCCTACATTTTCTATCAGGTTTTCATAAAATTTGGTAAGAGTTCCAGTATGATGTCTTTTCTAAAACAAAAAGAAATTGGCAGGGATACGTATGATGTCTTTTCTAAAACAAAAAGAAATTGGCAGGGGTATAGCTCACATCGACTGCTTTTTGTCTTATTATAATATTTTCTTTTGAAGAAAGGTTCATAAAACTTTAAAGAAAATTCTGTAAAATCATCTCTTATTGTTAGGTGCATGACCGTAGAGCACGTTTTTTTACGCTTCTTTTTATGACATTGGTAGGATATTACGCAGAAGACCCTCAAACAATTTGTTTATAGATACGGATGTCAGCGGAATTGACGCTTTAACGAAAAGCGAGACATAGTCAACACAGTTACGTACGTCTGTCCATCAAATGAACTTCAAGTGTTAAATGAGATCTATCCATCAGTCTTCACAGGATGTAGGCTGTGATAAGGTCATGGTTGCATAATGTCACATGGACTTCACCCCATAGAGATACAAAGTTCAAAGGAGGTGACCTATTTATAGTCAGTATAGTCAAAAGTGTTTGACTCATTGACAAAGGTCACATGTCACATTGGTTGGTTGGTTGGTTGGTTGGTTGAATGGTTGGTTGAAGTGTATGTTTAGGTTATTTTCAGCACATTGTAGGCTATACATGACGTTCGATACTTTCATGGTGGAGCCACCCACTTTTTCCAGGGAAAATCCAATACTGTATACCTCCCGCCATCGTAAGAATCAACACTTTCTCACAAGTTGAGCTCCCAGTCAGGGATTCGAACCCACAGGTCACACAATTATAGTCAAACCTGCCTTGTGTGACCATCTTAAGTGACCACTAATTTCATCAGAGGATTTCCTTTATTTGTACCATTGTCAAAGACTGTTTATTCAATCAGTATGTGATTATTAATTTTGTTTCTGAAATTAAAATCCTGAAACAAACATTCTGTCTGCTGAATCTAGCAGAAACGAGATTTAAAAATAAAATATTTAACAATAAACTAATTAACATATGCAACGAGTCGTTCTCAAGCTTTGATAATTTGTTCGAATTATCACCTGCGGCGAGTCATTATATTTTAATACCAAGTGTGTTCAAATAAACTAGTAGCCTCGTTAATATTGATGAGGTTATATTATAATGACGTGATTGTTAAAATTGGACGAGTGGATAATTTTGCTATTGTATGCTCATGTGGAAACATATGGTGAGAATAAACAGAAAGCATACTTCATTGGTAACACTTTACAAGGAGAGGTTTATAAAATAGCCGTATAATAAATATAAAAAATTTACTTGGTGAATAACAATCTGTTTCATACTTAAGGCCCATACAGACTCGAACAGGCACACCAATCAATTACCTCTTTAGAAGTTTGGGAAGGTGCATACTTTACATAACAACTTCAATATATAATCAACCATTGACAGAAGGTGTCATGCTTAATGCTAAACATTCTGTCCGGAAAATTCTTAAAACCCCAAGTAAGGAATTTGTCTCGCTTAAATGTCATGATGGGATAAGTTACACAACAATCTTGAAGCAGTTATCAAGCATTAAAATTAGTAACTTAACCCTTCACACACATCCCGCCACCCCCAAATTTCAAATGTCGTCTGCTAAAATTTAAATTCAAACCTTCCAGTGATATTTTGTATATAAAATGGTGTGGTAAACATTCTTACCAAGTGGGTACAGTGTAAACCCTGATCAGTATGCACATTATGGACAGGTTGATCTGGGTTTACTTTGGTCGCAAAAATCAATGTCTTCGACTGTGGCAGCGAAAGGGTTAAATTATTAATCCAGTATCATTTTGTCTTTAAAACTGCTTAACCCATCAGTACTACTTGGTGGTTGTGTTGGTCCTATGAGGTCAGTGACAGATAATTCACATTTGACCATTGTTGTCACTACTGATTACTGTCATAAAAAACTTCCTGACAGAACAATAGTTTACAGTCATTCAGTGTCACATCATGAACTTGACCTTTACGGTTGAGTCAAGGTCACAGCCTGACCTAATGACCAAGCCATATTTCATTTTGTCGTCATAGTACTAACATCATATTTAGACAGTTTTATATTATCAAAACAAACTATTTCATAATTATTGTTTTAGACCTTACTGAAAACTTCTGAATTTATAGATGTAGGGATCTGTTTAAGTAGCCAGGGAGGTTAGTATTTGCATATTGATTTCACATTACATACTGTGTTAATTCTGCCAAATTATGCTTCAATCAACACCAGGTATTTGTGTTTTCTGGAGAACATTTTATGTAAATATTTTTCCAGTTATGTTTACTACAAGTCAACCTATGTATCATTTCTGGGTTACAAGGAATTCGGGCAAGAATTTAAATGCAGAGGTTGTGTCAGTAAGTGCTTTCTGAGAGCTGCCTCGAAAAATAAATGAAACCTTTTGGTGAACAGACTACACCAATTACCAACCAATCAGCGGGCATGGAAAAAGTTTCAGGGTAAATTCGGAACTATTACACAGAATCTCTCAATTTTGATTGGTTGGCAAGGTAAACAAATCAAAAGATTTTGCTAAAAATTAAAATTCAACTTTTGAAGAGTACTTATTTATAAAGGTTAAATCATACATTTGTGCAATGTATTCTTTTGTACTACATTGTACTTTACTGTATTCATCTGTACTACATTGTACTTTACTGCATTCATTTGTACTACATTGTACTTTACTGTATTCTTCTGTACTATGTTGTACTTTACTGTATTCTTCTGTACTTTACTGCATTCTTTTGTACTACATTGTACTTTACTGTATTCATCTGGGCCCTGTTTTATTAAACATCTTACGATAAGTCTCTTATTTTAAAATCATTAACTCTTTTTACCTAAGCATTCAATGTAGATAACTATGTATGCACGCTGTGCAGAAATATCACATGTATAAGAAAATGATATGAAACCACGTTTATTTGAAAAGTATAATTAATAAGGAAGCATTTAAGAAACTGATTTACGATCAAAATGGTCGTAAGTTGTTTCATAAAACGGGGCCCTGTACTACATTGTACTTTACTGCATTCATTTGTACTACATTGTACTTTACTGTATTCTTCTGTACTATGTTGTACTTTACTGTATTCATCTGTACTACATTGTACTTTACTGCATTCATTTGTACAACATTGTACTTTACTGTATTCTTCTGTACTACATTGTACTTTACTGTATTCTTCTGTACTATGTTGTACTTTACTGTATTCATCTGTACTACATTGTACTTTACTGCATTCATTTGTACTACATTGTACTTTACTGCATTATTCTGTACTACATTGTACTTTACTGTATTCTTCTGTACTATGTTGTACTTTACTGTATTCTTCTGTACTTTACTGCATTCTTCTGTCCTAGGTTGTACTTTACTGCATTTTTCTGTCTTAGGTTGTACTTTACTGCATTCTTCTGTCTTAGGTTGTACTTTACTGTATTCTTCTGTACTACATTGTACTTTACTGCATTCTTCTGTCCTAGGTTGTACTTTACTGTATTATTCTGTCTTAGGTTGTACTTTACTGTATTCTTCTGTACTACATTGTACTTTACTGCATTCTTCTGTCTTAGGTTGAACTTTACTGTATTCTTCTGTACCACGTTGTACTTTACTGTATTCTTCTGTACTACCTTGTACTTAACTGTATTCTTCTGTACTACCTTGTACTTAACTGTATTCTTCTGTACTACCTTGTACTTTACTGCATTCTTCTGTACTAAATTGTTCTTTACTGTATTCTTCTGTACTACTTTGTACTTTACTGTATTCTTCTGTACTACCTTGTACTTTACTGCATTCTTCTGTACTACATTGTACTTTACTTTATTCTTCTGTACTACATTGTACTTTTCTGTATTCTTCTGTACTACATTGTACTTTACTGCATTCTTCTGTCCTAGGTTGTACTTTAATGCATTCTTCTGTACTACCTTGTACTTTACTGTATTATTCTGTACTTCCTTGTACTTTACTGTATTCTTCTGTACTACCTTGTACTTTACTGTATTCTTCTGTACTACCTTGTACTTTACTGCATTCTTCTGTACTAAATTGTACTTTACTGCATTCTTCTGTACTACATTGTACTTTACTGTATTATTCTGTACTACATTGTACTTTACTGTATTCTTCTGTACTACATTGTACTTTACTGCATTCTGTCTTAGGTTGTACTTTACTGCGTTATTCTGTACTACATTGTAATTGACTTCATTCTTCTGTACTACATTGTACTTTACTGAATTCTTCTGTACTACCTTGTACTTTACTGTATTCTTCTGTACTACCTTGTACTTTACTGTATTCTTCTGTACTACCTTGTACTACTGCATTTTTCTGTACAATATTGTACTTTACTGTATTCTTCTGTACTACCTTGTACTTTAGTGTATTCTTCTGTACTACCTTGTACTTTACTGTATTCTTCTGTACTACACTGTACTTTACTGCACTTTACTGCATTCTTCTGTACTACATTGTACTTTACAATATTCTTCTGTACTACATTGTACTTTATTTTTCTGTACTACATTGTACTTTACTGTATTCTTCTGTACCACCTTGTACTTTACTGTATTATTCTGTACTGTGTTGTACTTTACTGCATTCTTCTGTACTACATTTTACTTTACTGTATTCTTCTGTAATACATTGTATTCCACTGTATTCTTCTGTACTAAATTGTACTTTACTGTATACTTCTGTACCACCTTGTACTTGACTGTATTCTTCTGTACTGTGTTGTACTTTACTGCATTCTTCTGTACTACATTATACTTTACTGTATTCTTCTGTACTACATTGTGCTTTACTTTATTCTTCTGTACTACATTGTACTTTACTGCATTCTTCTGTACTAAATTGTTCTTTACTGTATTATTCTGTACTACATTGTACTTTACTGTATTCTTCTGTACCACCTTGTACTTTACTGTAATCTTCTGTACTACATTGTACTTTACTGTAATCTTCTGTACTACATTGTACTTTACTTTATTCTTCTGTACTACATTGTACTTTACTGTATTCTTCTGTACTACCTTATACTTTACTGTATTCTTCTGTAATGTGTTGTACTTTACTGTATTCTTCTGTACTACCTTGTATTTTACTGTTTTCTTCAGTACGACATTGTATTCCACTGTATTCTTCTGTACTACATTGTATTCCACTGTGTTCTTCAGTACGCCATTGTATTCCACTGTATTCTTCTGTACTACATTGTATTCCACTGTATTTTTCTGTACTACATTGTACTTTACTGTTTTCTTCTGTACTACATTGTACTTTACTGTATTCTTCTGTACTCCACTCTATTCTTCTGTACTCCATTAAGCTCCACTGCAAGATCTTATTTTACACACCATGTTAGAAAAAATCATAGGCACCAAGATTGACTTCGAAAAATGTATCATTTGCAGTTGAAATGTCTGTGGATGGCAGAATCAATGCAAAAAATGTATATGGCATGCAAGAAAATGTGTTGCTCAGTTTGCTTCATCTTGTGAATGCAGTAACTTTAGTTAACAGTTCTGATTTTGATCAAATTTGACAGTAAGGTTTGTTTCAATTAGGTCTCAGCTGAATTTGACAATGAACAAAATTGATGATGTGCTTTAGAGTTACTTCCCTTGATTATTGAAATAAAGCAGAATTTCTGCTCGTGAACACGTTAACATAAGTATATGGTTTCTGATTTTCTCTAAATGTTATTTCAAGTAATGTAATAACGGCGAAATAGATAATGAGCAAAAGCAATACATGTGTTCAGAGTTATTTCCCTTGATTATGTTTAACTGAGTGAATTGTAGTTTTGTAAAATAGGTAACTGAGTCAATCGTTTTAAAATTTCGTGTCCGATCCTATGCTCCTAAACTTCTTGAGATAATGCGGTGTAACTTTATGGGTATATATATCATTAATAGATTGTATGTCAGGCACCAAACCCTTAACCACTTCAGATAATGGAATGAAACTTGATTTATTTATTTATAATCAATAGACAACTTGCTGTGTATGTATTTGATATGGAAAGGAAGCTTGGGATTGCATTTGGGGTCACTGGGGTCAAGGTCAAGGTCATTATTACTGAAAATAGAAAAATGATTTCCGCTCAATTACTTAACTTATAAATGAGATATTTCAACAGAACTTGCTGTCCATGTAGCTTATATTTGCCTTACTAACAAATCTTTTCTTTTTTTACAGTCTTCCTTTACTGTGTATACATTTATGTTTGTGATTCACATGTCATTCTATTTATTCTGTATTGTACACTGTTTATATCACTTTAATACAAGAACTTCAACTACTTCATTTATGTAATTTGCTGTTTTTTGGTAGAAAAAAATAATTTGTTTCTTCATTTTCATCTTACCGGTAGTGTAATAGCATTTCCAATGGGAAAAAAAGAATGTGGTTTTCGTGGAATTTCCTCGTTTCTTGTTCTGAATTTGATTTATTGAGAAGTCTTAGTAGGAGGCATGTCTGATGGAAGATATCATTCTTAATCTCATCTCCCTCTGAGGTTGCTGTACCAATACAACCTAATTGATGTGTTAATGGGACACATTTCATTTGATTTTATTGAAAAAACTCTTGCTTTTTTTAAAAGTATTCATAATCGGTTGACTTCAGAGATTTTGTGATTAATACATTCATTCCAAACCCGAGTTTTGTGCCTGTATTAATTATAGCAATGTTGTTTCAGGTAGGTTACTGGTTTCTGTCTAAGAAGAGAGGGCTGGCATGGCGCAGTCGTTAGCGCGGCGGATTTGTAACCGGAGACCCCGGGTTCAATCCTCTGTGGTGCCACTGAGTTTTGTCGGTGAGTTCTTGGGCAAGAAACTTTCCCTTGGCCTCGTCCGTTGCATGGGGACGTAAACCGGTCAGTCCCGTGTATCGGTCTATCCTCCAAGCATGTAAAAGAACCATAGGAATCTATTCGATAATAAGAGTAGGGCACGGTTCCCGGATTCCTATGTATCCTTCCCCTCTCTCTGGGGCGGCTCTAAATAACCTATACTGTGTTGATGAGCCGTTAAACAACATTCAATTCAGATGGCAATTAATATGTTTTGTGCCTGTATTAATTTATAGCAATGTTTTTTCAGGTCGGTTACTGGTTTCTGTCTTAGAGGATGTTACTTTTTATTGATATTGAACAATAATTAAGTAACTTACGCAGGTTCAAAACAAACTCAACAGCAGACTGAGTGTGTGGATCTTCTCAATTAGCACATGGCCTGGATTGTGGTTGTACTGTTTTTCTCAAAAATAATTCAGTGCTTACTGTAAGGGAGAAACTATTTTGTTTTGAAAAATCATAGGAAGTATGTACTATTGATGTAAATATTTATGTTTGTGTAATTATTTAATTATTAGGTTTCTCTACCACACCAAGTGCGATATATTTTCTAGAAAAACAATGCATGCTGCTGCTTCTCATCTTCCATCTCTTATCTTAAAGCTCCACAGTATATATTTTTAACCCAAAGTAATGCATTTATATTTTAATCTCAAGCTACTAAATCTATATTTTAATGTAAAGCCTGAAATCCCGGGGGCCCCGTTTGGTCACGGGGCAAAGAATAGGGCCACTGCAGATCCCTTTGGAGGGGTTGGCAGAGGGGTAGAATCCCCCCAAATTCATGTCATTTTATCATTTTTTGTTCATGTTCATTAAAGGTGTTCATCATGATCCCTGCATTGTTTCAGGTGCCATCTCGCTCACATCAAAAGAGCAGTGGCAGAAAAACAATAAACGTGGCTTCAGCGTAAATGGAGTTTCTACGATAGAATTTGCAAGAACTCTGCAGTTCTGGGTGAGAAGGTTCTAGGCCCATTTTCCATATCTCGATGTACATGGAGGATGAGCCTGGCATGTTCATGCCTGTTAGTCGCCATATAACCTTTCATGTGTTGGTGCACCTTAAAACCCAATTCAATTCAATTCATTATATTTAGTGCTTCAAGCTGTAGCAGATTATCTAAACTGATGCTAACCATTCAAGATTTATAGTTGATCGTTAGTGAAAATCGACTTCCTGCAAAATCCAAGATGGCCACCATACTATATTTTAACATAAAGCTAGAAATCTATATTTAGTGCTTCAAGCTGATTTACTGAATAGTGTATCAAAACTGATGTAACTGTTCAAGATTTCTAGTTGATGAAAATCTTCCAACAAAATCCAAGATGGCCACCATAGCTAAATTTATGCTAAATTAGAAATGGTTGTGAACTATTATCCTCTAGAGCTGAAAGTGATACAGGATCTTTACCAAAGTGATCACGTTACATGTATACATAGTTGGTCTTATGTCAAAATTTATGTTGATCCATCCAGCTTAGACTAATATAGGAAAATATTTTGATCCCTCCTTTTGATCGGATCATCATGAAACCTCACAGAAACATTATCGATAATGTATATATATATATTTTTCCTTGTTCTCTGAAAAATATTGTAACTTGTCTACTGCTACCTGGGAATGGTGCACCACGCTTTCTCGTTATTTTACTCTGGAACTGGACATGCCTGAGTAAGGTTTCAGATCCAGTCATGTTATTACATCTTTATTTTGTATGACACATGTATTTTTATGGAACAGATTGCCTTGTTTTGATTTCTAAGATAAAAAGATGTCTGGGGAAATGCAGGATTTAGATGGCACGCTTTGCCGCCATACCAATTGTAATTCAAAACTGTAAACATAGGTACAATAAATAAAACATGTTTTGACTTGATGGCTACATTCAGAAGTAATTGTAGTAATTAGGTATGTAAGATATTTAACCAAACCCTCACTGGCATGTTCAGGTTTCCAGAACGTCATTTCTCAGACAACACGGCATAAAAGTACTTACCTGGTGCAGGAACTATAGCTTTGGTTCAGAAAATACCGGGGTTTACCTGGTGCAGGAACTATAGCTTTGGTTCAGAAAATACCGGGGTAACTGATTGGTGGAGGAGCGTTTTACGACATTTTCAGCACATGTTAGGCTATATATGACGGTCAATTTTTTCATGGTGACGGCAGACCACCTACTTTTTTGGCAAAAACGGTATTACCGTATTACCATTTTCGGCCATATGCTATCGCTCATAGACCGGATACATCGGTTAAGCGCACCACGCGGATGTTACCATATTTTTCAAGACCAGACTGAACACAGTATCTCAGTCCGACAATTTGTCTAGATTTTTACGACGCTTATAATATTTGTATTTGAAATCAAGCATCACAGATGATCAAGACTATTGCGCTCAGTTAGTATTGATCATCTTCGAAAGTTTGATTGTAATTAGACAAACCCTGAACTAAATAACTGGGCTCTATATGACCTTTCAATTTTCGTCCCATATAATAATAAAACAAACCTTGTTAGCTCGACTGATCAGAGATCAGCAGAGCTTATGCCGTGGTGCGGCGTCCGTCCGTCTGTCTGTCTGTCTGTCCGTAAACTTTTATTTGTAGCGACTACTCCTCTGAAACTACAGAATGGATATTCATGAAACTTTACAGAAATGTTGCCCATGAAGTCTAGTTGATCCTAGCAAACATTCATGTTGATGTGAAATCCAAGATGGCCGCCAAAGCTGAAAATAGATTTTTAAAATACAAGTTTGTAACGACTACTTCTTGAAAACTATAAGTGATATTGATATGGGACTTTTTCTAAAATGATCAGCATGACATGGAGTTGTTCCTTGTCGAAAATCTTTTTGATTCGACGTTAAACATGGCTGCCAGTGGCCTTCTTTGTTTACATAGAGTTATATAGTAAAAACTTGTAGCGACTACTCCTCTGAAACTACTTGGCGGATTTTCATGAAACTTTACAGGAATGTTGCTCTTAATGTCTAATTGATCCTGCAAAATTTCAGATTGGCCAGAAATTCAAGATGGCCGCCACAGCTAAAAATAGATTTTTAAAAAATAAGTTTGTAGCGACTACTTCTTGAAAACTATAAGTGATATTGATATGGGACTTTTTCTTAAATGATCAGCATGACCTGATGGTTATCCGAGCCGAACATTATTTTGATTCGACATTAAACATGGCTGCCAGTGGCCATCTTTGTTTACATAGAGTTATATAATGAAAATTGTAGTGATTACTCTTCTGAAACTTCTTGACAGATTTTCATGAAACTTCACACGAAAGTTGCTCTTGATGTCTTATTGATCCTTGCAAAATTTCAGGTCGGCGGGAAATTCTAGATGGCCGCCATGGCTCAAAAATAGATTTTCAAAATACAAGTTTGTAGCGACTACTTCTTGAAAACTGTAAGTGATATTGATATGGGACTTTTTCTAAAATGATCAGCATGACATGATGTTGGTCCTTGTCAAAAATCCTTTTGATTCAATGTTAAACATGGCTGTCAGCGACCATCTTTGTTTACATAGAGTTATATAATGAAAACTTCTAAAACTACTTGACGGATTTTCATGAAACTTCCCGGGAATGTTGCTCTTGATGTCTAATTGATCCTAGCAAAATTTCAGGTCAGCCGGAAATTCAAGATGGCCGCCACGGCTAAAAATAAATTTTCAAAAAACAAGTTTGTAGCGACTACTTCCTGAAATCAAAATCAATCAGTAGAGCTTCAAGGTCATTGACCTCTTGTTATGAAATTTCATTCATAGAAGAAAGTGGGACAAATTAAAAAATGCCCATGCCAGACTAGACACAGCAGACTTATTGCCCATGATTACCATTGAGCGATCTAAGGCCATCCTATCCCTTTGTTTTTGCAACTTCTGATGGGACAACCCTTGATATAAGAGCTGTTTTAGCCAGTAGAACATCCACAGGCCCTCTTGGGCATCTTGTTTTTAATAGACTGGCATTTTGTCATCTCAGCAAACGGCAAACTCGATTGTTTTAGTTACTAAAATGTTTACAAACTTTCATTTAAGCATCATTGACCTTTTTATTTTTAAGTCCAGCCCCCGTTAGGCGAGACATGTGAATCCACGGATTTCTTGTATTGTCACATAAATGTAACCTGTATCAGTTATTTGTTAACACCAAAAAAGTATCAACATTGGTGTATATGAGATAACTGTTACATCAGCAATATTATCTGCAGCAACATCAGTAACTGCAGCATTAGTGTTAGAAGTAGAATTAATTGATACTTTGTGAACAATTTGTCAGGTCAAATTTAAATTAACAACAACAAAACTATGTCAAATCTTTCTAAATCTTAAGGTAGCCTCGATGCAAATGGAGGTAAGAAAAAAACTCCTGATATCTTAAACATTCCCTGCAGTCATAAGGGTGTCTAAAACATTCCTGACAAGAAGTTAGGGATCACCTTGTCCGTCGTCTGTCACACATTACTTAAAAGGTATTTGACATATGTTCATGAAACTTCACACACATTCAGCTTACTTCAAGGAATGTCATTACACATGTCCAATAACTCTGACTTGGATTTCGGCAGAGTTATGCCTCTTTTCATAAACTTAATCTGCAACCGAACCAAGTTCTTAAGGCCTTTATTTTATTCTATGTTTTACGAACGGCCAGGATCCATGAATGTCATTGGAGGAGGGAAAAAAATAAAAATAAAATTCCATTTGATTTCGTCAATGGAAAATTTCAAGTTCTGTTTTTTGGTAAACAAAAAACTAAAACATGCAAATTATTTGTTTATATAAATATTCTTTTAAGGTGTCCGGCATTTTATCTGACATTTATTAAACTTTTTGACAAATCCTTGTGTGGCTGTCTAAACCCATGTGCGTGCTTAAAATGGTGTATAGGCACTATTAAAATGATCTCAATAAAAAATCAGAAGATGCCGAATAATATTTAAGTATTACTCAATACTAAATATCATTTGAATAAAATCAAATTGTTCTGAACAATATAAAAGGAATAAAGAATAATAGTTTCACAAATTTGTGAGCATTTTGCAACTTTCAGTTTTCAATTTTAGACACTTTTTGCAAAACTGATTGTTCGTAAAATGTTTAGTTTGTACAATGCTTAGTTCAAATGATCAGATTAGTTTTTCTTGACTCGTTCGTTTCTGATGGATGGTACTTTGCCATTCTGGAAGCACGGTGTACATATTGGCCTAACTGTGCCAAACTGTTCCCGCAGGTCACAAATTTGCTGCAGTCCTTACTTATCTTAACAAACGACGAATGCGTATATTTTTGGCCAGCAACATAGCGTATTTAATTGCAGCCACCAGTTGTTCATTTTGTCTGTACATGCCACTGTCCAATGAAATGCGTTGATACATTATAATAATTCTAACAGTGATTTTGATTGGATAAATGAGTCTGTCGATACATTTGTGCTTAGTATTTGAGCTGTTTTTTACTCGCACAAGTTTCCATTGTTTTTTGTAAATGGCGGTTCAAAACTTGCAGCGGAGGAAATAAAAAAAGTACTATTTTTCCAATTTTGTTTTCTTTCTGAAAATGGGATTTTTATTGGGATCACTCTTCATCGTCCGTCCATCGTCCATCGTCGTCCATCGTCTTCGTTAAGTGACTTCTCCTCAGAAACCACTTTTCCAATTTTGACCAAACTTCACATGGATGATCCTTAGATAAATGCTTTTTAGATTTGTTAAAATTAGGTCAGAGAGACATCCAAGATGACCGCCATTACCATATTTGGTCAAAACCTTAAAATCTTCTCAAGAACCGCTGAACAGATTTCGACAGTTTTTGTTTTAAAATGATCATCAATGCCTAGACTTTCATCAAGTTTTTCCAAAATTGGGGTCAAAAATGGCCATGCCTTGGGGGTCCAAAGTTTGTATATTGAGATTTTGCATGTTTTTCATAGACTTATATAGGAAAAACTTTAAAAATCTTCTTCTCTGAAACTTCAAGGCACAGAGCTCTCATGTATTACATGTAGCATCAGCCTATGGTCCCCTCCTAAATTTGTTCAAACGGTGACCTTTTGGTCAAATTTGGCCCTGCCCCGGGGGTCACAGTTTTACATATATAGGGCGAAAAAAATCTTCTCTGAAACTACAAGAGCCAGATTGTTAATATTTTGTATTTGCTATTTTTAAAGCTTACGGTCCTTTACCAAGTTTGTTCAAATGGTGACCCTGGGGTCACATTTGGCCCTGCCCCAGGGTCACATGTTTTACATAGACTTGTATAGGGAAAAACTTAAAAAATCTTCTTCTCTGAGACTGCAAGAGCCAGAGGTTTAATATTTTGCATTTGCTATAAGCTTATGGTCCTCTACCAAGTTTGTTCAGATGGTGACCCTTGGGTCACATTTGGCCCTGCCCACGGGTAATGTTTTACATAAACTTGTATAGGGAAATACTTGAAAATATTCTTCTGAAACTACAAGAGCCAGAGGTTTAATATTTTGCATTTAGTATAAGCTTATGGTCCTCTACCAAGCTTGTTCAAATGGTGATCCTGTAGTCCCATTTGGCACTGCCTCAGGGGTCACATGTTTTACATAGACTTATATAGGGATATTATCTTAAAAAAATCATTTTCTCAGAAACAGCTTGATCAATTTTGACCAAACTTCACATGGATGTTCTTTAGATGAATGTTTTTCGAATTTGTTACAGTAAGTTAAACGTGACATCCAAGATGACCACCATAGAAATATCTTTGAATTACTTCTTGTTCACTGGGAAGCTAGTGTCGTGGGTTCAAATCCCACTAAGGTAAACGTTTTTTTCTATTTTTTTAATTCTTCATTTTTAGCTCTACTGATCAGAGATCAGCAGAGCTTATGCCGTGGTGCGGCGTCCGCCTGTCCGTCTGTCTGTCCGTCCGTCCGTCCGTCTGTCTGTCCGTCTGTCTGTAAACTTTTTTTTGTAGCGACTTCTCCTCTGAAACTACTGAATGGATTTTCATGAAACTTTACAGAAATGTTGCCCATGAAGTCTAGTTGATCCTAGCAAACATTCATGTTGATGTGAAATCCAAGAAGGCCGCCAGATCTAAAAATAGGTTTTTAAAAAACAAGTTTGTAGCGACTTCTTCATGAAAACTATAAGTGATATTGATATGGGACTTTTTCTAAAATGATCAGCATGACATAATGTTGGTCCTTGTCGAAAATCGTTTTGATTCGACGTTAAACATGGCTGCCAGCGGCCATCTTTGTTTACATAGAGTTATATAATGAAACCTTGTAGCAACTACTCCTCTGAAACTACTTGACGGATTTTCATGAAACTTCACAGGAATGTTGCTCTTGATGTCTAATTGATCCTAGCAAAATTTCAGGTCGGCCGGAAATTCAAGATGGCCGCCACGGCTAAAAATAAATTTTCAAAATACAAGTTTGTAGCGACTACTTCTTGAAAACTATAAGTGATATTGATATGGGACTTTTTCTAAAATGATCAGCATGACATGATGTTGGTCCTTGTGTTAAAAATCGTTTTGATTCAACGTTAAACATGGCTGCCAGAGGCCATCTTTGTTTACATACAGTTATATAGTAAAAACTTGTAGCGACTACTCCTTTGAAACTACTTGACAGATTTTCATGAAACTTTACAGGAATATTGCTCTTAATGTCTAATTGATCCTAGCAAAATTTCAGATCGGCCAGAAATTCAAGATGGCCGCCACAGCTAAAAATAGATTTTTAAAAAAGAAGTTTGTAGCGACTACGTCTTGAAAACTATAAGTGATATTGATATGGGACTTTTTCTAAAATGATCAGCATGACATGATGGTTATAAGAGTCAAACATTATTTTGATTCGACGTTAAACATGGCTGCCAGTGGCCATCTTTGTTTACATAGAGTTATATGATGAAAACTTGTAGCGACTACTTCTCTGAAACTACTTGACGGATTTTCATGAAACTTCACAGGAATGTTGCTCTTGATGTCTTATTGATCCTAGCAAAATTTCAGGTCGCCCGGAAATTCAGGATGGCTGCCATGGCTAAAAATAGATTTTCAAAATACAAGTTTGTAGCGACTACTACTTGAAAACTATAAGTGATATTGATATGGGACTTTTTGTAAAATGATCAGCATGACATGATGTTGGTCCTTGTCAAAAATTGTTTTGATTCAACGTTAAACATGGCTGCCAGCAGCCATCTTTGTTTACATAGAGTTATATAATAAAAACTTGTAGCGACTAATCCTTTGAAACTACTTGGCAGATTTTCATGAAACTTTACAGGAATGTTGCTCTTAATGTTTAATTGATCCTAGCAAAATTTCAGATTGGCCAGAAATTCAAGATGGCCGCTACAGCTAAAATTAGATTTTTTAAAAAAGAAGTTTGTAGCGACTACGTCTTGAAAACTATAAATGATATTGACATGGGACTTTTTGTAAAATGATCAGCATGACATGATGGTTATCAGAGTCAAACATTATTTTGATTCGATGTTAAACATGGCTGTCAGCGGCCATCTTTGTTTACATAGAGTTATATAATGAAAACTTGTAGCGACTATTCCTGTGAAACTACTTGACAGATTTTCATGAAACTTCACAGGAATGTTTTGCTCTTGATGTCTAATTGATCCTAGCAAAATTTCAGGTCGGCCTGAAATTCAAGATGGCCGCCACGGCTAAAAATAATTTTTCAAAAAACAAGTCTGTAGCGACTACTTCCTGAAATCAAAATCAATCAGTAGAGCTTCAAGGTCATTGACCTCTTGTTTTTAGCTCTACTGATCAGAGATCAGCAGAGCTTATGCCGTGGTGCGGTGTCCGTCGTCCGTCCGTCTGTCCGTCCGTCCGTTAACTTTTTTTTGTAGCGACTACTCCTCTGAAACTACTGAATGGATTTTCATGAAACTTTACAGAAATGTTGCCCATGAAGTCTAGTTGATCCTAGCAAAATTTCAGGTCGGCCGGAAATTCAAGATGGCCGCCACGGTTAAAAATAGATTTTTAAAAAATAAGTTTGTAGCGACTACTTCTTGAAAACTCTAAGGGATATTGCTATGGGACTTTTTCAGAAATGATCAGCATGACATGATGTTGGTCCTTGTCGAAAATCGTTTTGATTCGACGTTAAACATGGCTGCCAACGGCCATCTTTGTTTACATAGAGTTATATAATGAAAACTTGTAGCGACTACTCCTCTGAAACTACTTGACGGATTTTCATGAAACTTCACAGGAATGTTGCTCTTGATGTCTAATTGATCTTAGCAAAATTTCAGGTCTGCCGGAAATTCAAGATGGCCGCCATGGCTAAAAATGGATTTTCAAAAGACAAGTTTGTAGCGACTACTTCTTGAAAACTATAAGTGTTATTGATATGGGACTTTTTCTAAAATGATCAGCATGACATGGTGGTTATTCAAGTCGAACATTATTTTGATTCAACGTTAAACATGGCTGCCAGTGGCCATGTTTGTTTACACAGAGTTATATAATGATAACTTGTAGCGACTACTCTTTGAAACTACTTGACGGATTTTCATGAAACTTCACACGAATGTTGCTCTTGATGTCTAATTGATCTTAGCAAAATTTCAGGTCGGCCGGAAATTCAAGATGGCCGCAACGGCTAAAAATAGATTTTTAAAAAATAAGTTTGTAGCGACTACTTCTTGAAAACTATAAGAGATATTGATATGGGACTTTTTCTAAATTTATCAGCATGACATGATGGTTATCCGAGTCGAAATTATTTTTATTCGACGTTAAACATGGCTGCCAGTGGCCATCTTTGTTTACATAGAGTTATATAATGAAAACTTGTAGCGACTACTCCTCTGAAAATACTTGACGGATTTTCATGAAACTTCACACGAATGTTGCTCTTGATGTCTAATTGATCTTAGCAAAATTTCAGGTCTGCCGGAAATTCAAGATGGCCGCCATGGCTAAAAATGGATTTTCAAAAGACAAGTTTGTAGCGACTACTTCTTGAAAACTATAAGTGTTATTGATATGGGACTTTTTCTAAAATGATCAGCATGACATGATGGTTATTCAAGTCGAACATTATTTTGATTCGACGTTAAACATGGCTGCCAGTGGCCATGTTTGTTTACACAGAGTTATATAATGATAACTTGTAGCGACTACTCTTTGAAACTACTTGACGGATTTTCATGAAACTTCACACGAATGTTGCTCTTGATGTCTAATTGATCTTAGCAAAATTTCAGGTCGGCCGGAAATTCAAGATGGCCGCCATGGCTAAAATAGATTTTTAAAAAATAAGTTTGTAGCGACTACTTCTTGAAAACTATAAGAGATATTGATATGGGACTTTTTCTAAAATGATCAGCATGACATGATGGTTATCCGAGTCGAACATTATTTTGATTCAATGTTAAACATGGCTGTCAGTGGCCATCTTTGTTTACATAGAGTTATATAATGAAAACTTGTAGCGACTACCCCTCTGAAACTACTTGACGGATTTTCATGAAACTTCACAGGAATGTTGCTCTTGATGTCTAATTGATCCTGGCAAAATTTCAGGTCGGCCGGAAATTCAAGATGGCCACCACAGCTAAAAATAGATTTTCAAAAAAACAGTTTGTAGCGACTACTTCCTGAAATCAAAATCAATCAGTAGAGCTTCAAGGTCATTGACCTCTTGTTATTGTTTCTTGTTTGGATGCATTTTTCCTTTTGTTAATTTTTCTAAAGTTTGTAAAAAGGTATTGAAAGGAATTGAATTTATTGAAGAAACCCGTTGATATAGGAGCCATTTTAGCTTGTAGACAGACCATCCACAGGACCATTTTTTCTCTTCTGCTTTATTATTATTAATGATCGCTAACCTTGGTCTATCAAGTTTGCTCCTTTAAAGTCCCTGGAGTCAAAGTTGGCTGAAACACCTAGGTCCAAAGTTTGTAGTAGAGATTTTGCATGTATTTATAGACTTGCATAAGGAAAGACTCAAAAACATCTTCAATCAGCGTTTGCGAGAGGACAATTTTTTCATCATTGCAAAGATCCTCAGGTGACTGATTCAGGGCCATCTTGGCCCTCTTGTTTGAGAGGAGGGTTCGTAAAACATAGAATTTTAAAAAAAAAGGCCTAACTGGCCATAACTTGAAAAGTGTTTTACTGATGTTCATGAAACTTCACAAATAAGCACATTGCAGTCGACACAAATGTTCCATGGAACACCCTTCCAGTTGTAAGAGTGATATTATTAAATATTACTTGCCTTGACTTGATTTGATAAACATATGAGGACTTTGGGCCATTATTCTTGTTCCTTTTGCTACTGCTGCTGCTGCTGTTGTTGTTGTTCTTGTTGTTACTGTTGTTGTTTATTGGGGTCATCTTCATCTGATAGTCAGTGTGTTACAAGTCATGAATATTTTTTTCCAGTCCACCCTAAGGTAACGGGAATCATTAATGGACTAAGAATGGATATAAGTCTGCCCTAAGTTAAAGGGAATCATTAATGGACAAAGAATAGATATAAGTGTGCCCTAAGGTAAAGGGGATCATTAATGGACAAAGCATGGATATAAGTCTGCCCTAAGGTAAAGGAAATCATTAATGCCCAAAAAATGGATATAAGTGTGCCCTAAGGTAAAGGGAATCGTTAATGCCCAAAGAATGGATATAAGTGTGCCCTAAGGTAAAGGGAATCATTAATGGCAAAGAATGGATATACGTCTGCCCTAAGGTAACGGGATTCATTAATGGACAAGGAATGGATATAAGTCTGCCCTAAGGTAAAGGGAATCTTTAATGGACAAAGAATGGATATAAGTCTGCCCTAAGGTAACGGGATTCATTAATGGACAAATAATGGATATGTCTGCCCTAAGGTAAAGGGAATCATTAATGGCAAAGAATGGATATAAGTCTGCCCTAAGGTAAAAGGAATCTTTAATGGACAAAGAATGGATATAAGTCTGCCCTAAGGTAAAGGGAATCTTTAATGGACAAAGAATGGATATAAGTCTGCCCTAAGGTAATGGGATTCATTAATGGACAAAGAATGGATATAAGTGTCCCCTAAGGTAAAGGGCATCATTAATGGCAAAGAATGGATACAAGTGTCCCCTAAGGTAAAGGGAATCTTTAATGGACAAAGAATGGATATAAGTCTGCCCTAAGGTAAAGGGAATCATTAATGGACAAGAATGGATATAAGTCTGCCCTAAGGTAAAGGGAATCATTAATGGACAAGAATGGATATAAGTGTCCCCTAAGGTAAAGGGAATCATTAATGGACAAAGAATGGATATAAGTGTCCCCTAAGGTAAAGGGAATCATTAATGGACAAAGAATGGATATAAGTCTGCCCTAAGGTAAAGGGCATCATTAATGGACAAGAATGGATATAAGTCTGCCCTAAGTTAAAGGGAATCATTAATGGACAAGAATGGATAAAAGTGTCCCCTAAGGTAAAGGGAATCATTAATGGACAAAGAATGGATATAAGTGTCCCCTAAGGTAAAGGGAATCATTAATGGACAAAGAATGGATATAAGTGTCCCCTATGGTAAAGGGAATCGAATCATTAATGGACAAAGAATGGATATAAGTGTCCCCTAAGGTATAGGGCATCATTAATGGACAAGAATGGATATAAGTGTCCCCTAAGGTAAAGGGGATCATTAATGGACAAGAATGGATAGAAGTGTCGACATCAAAGAAATAAAATAAAAAAAGGTATTCTTCTCTGATTAATAGAATTTCTACCTAATTTCAGCCATATTGTCAAGTAGAGCGTCTACATGTCGCCATTGGCCTCTTGTTTTTGCACTGTCAGATAGATCCAAAATATAGACACGCATAAGCAAATCATAATTATGGTCAACATGCGAAACACAAATCGTCTTTAATATACTAGAGTGCATACTACTGCATCACAATTCAGTAACGGCTTTATATCATCATTTAGACTCAAATCAACATATAGACATCATAATATTGGCTCATTTATTTAGATTTATAATAGTGTATAACAAATATAATGCACATAACCTACCCATTAATAATAACACAGACCTAATAACAAATAGATTGGACACTACGAAAATTATCTAAATTTCACTTGGCACAGTGCAAAACTTTCACACAATACACACATATCATGAAGAGTTTTATAGATAGTTTCATTCATGCCTCCCATCGCAAACTTAATTTTCTTTCCAATGCTAGTGTTTTGCTTTCTTTTACATTTAGAGCAAAAAAAGGAGTTTGATGGAAACTTTGACTATGTCAAAACCTTGATTTTTAAGACAAAAGCAAAAAATGATGACATTTTTAACTTTAAACTTCTTTTTATACGATTTCTAATTTCGAAAAATAAACATAAATTATTATAATCCCATTTTGCTATTCACTATGAATCTTTTGAATGTATTCTCATCAAAATCAGTGAATCTTGAGAGAGAAGATAGGAAAGTCAAGGTGCCATGTGATATCTTGGTTACTTAGGAAGTTTCCTATCTGTTTATTAATATGTCTGATAATAACCATAAAATTCACAGTTTGATTGTACGTGCCATTCAGCAGCTGATATGTTGCAGGTTATTAGAGAACAATTGGATGAATACCTTGTAGACGTGACTGTCAAAACGTACAAGGCAGAGACATGACTAGCACAAACACATACAAGGCAAAGACATGACTAGCACAAACACATACAAGGCAGAGACATGACTAGCACAAACAAATACAAGGCAGAGACATGACTAGCACAAACAAATACAAGGCAAAGACATGACTAACACAACTACATACAAGGCAAAGACATGACTAGCACAAACACATACAAGGCAAAGACATGACTAACACAAACAAATACAAGGCAGAGACATGACTAGCACAAACAAATACAAGGCAAAGACATGACTAGCACAAACACATACAAGGCAAAGACATGACTAGCACAAACAAATACAAGGCAAAGACATGACTAGCACAAACAAATACAAGGCAGAGACATGACTAGCACAAACACATACAAGGCAAAGACATGACTAGCACAAACACATACAAGGCAGAGACATGACTAACACAACTACATACAAGGCAAAGACATGACTAGCACAAACACATACAAGGCAAAGACATGACTAGCACAAACACATACAAGGCAAAGACATGACTAGCACAAACAAATACAAGGCAGAGACATGACTAGCACAAACACATACAAGGCAGAGACATGACTAGCACAAACACATACAAGGCAGAGACATGACTAGCACAAACAAATACAAGGCAAAGACATGACTAGCACAAACACATACAAGGCAAAGACATGACTAGCACAACTACATACAAGGCAGAGACATGACTAGCACAAACACATACAAGGCAGAGACATGACTAGCACAAACAAATACAAGGCAAAGACATGACTAGCACAAACACATACAAGGCAAAGACATGACTAGCACAAACACATACAAGGCAGAGACATGACTAGCACAAACACATACAAGGCAGAGACATGACTAGCACAAACACATACATGGCAGAGACATGACTAGCACAAACACATACATGGCAGAGACATGACTAGCACAAACACATACATGGCAAAGACATGACTAGCACAAACAAATACAAGGCAGAGACATGACTAGCACAAACACATACAAGGCAAAGACATGACTAGCACAAACACGTACAAGGCAAAGACATGACTAGCACAAACACATACAAGGCAAAGACATGACTAGCACAAACACATACAAGGCAAAGACATGACTAGCACAAACACGTACAAGGCAAAGACATGACTAGCACAAACACATACATGGCAGAGACATGACTAGCACAAACACATACATGGCAAAGACATGACTAGCACAAACAAATACAAGGCAGAGACATGACTAGCACAAACACATACAAGGCAAAGACATGACTAGCACAAACACGTACAAGGCAAAGACATGACTAGCACAAACACATACAAGGCAAAGACATGACTAGCACAAACACATACAAGGCAAAGACATGACTAGCACAAACACGTACAAGGCAAAGACATGACTAGCACAAACAAATACAAGGCAAAGACATGACTAGCACAAACACATACAATACAGAGACATGACTAGCACAAACACATTTAAGGTGAAGACATGACTAGCACAAACACATACAAGGCAGAGACATGACTAGCACAACTACATACAAGGCAGAGACATGACTAGCACAAACACATACAAGGCAAAGACATGACTAGCACAAACAAATACAAGGCAGAGACATGACTAGCACAAACAAATACAAGGCAAAGACATGACTAGCACAAACACATACAAGGCAGAGACATGACTAGCACAAACACATACAAGGCAGAGACATGACTAGCACAAACACATACAAGGCAAAGACATGACTAGCTCAAACACATTTAAGGTGAAGACATGACTAGCACAAACACATACAAGGCAGAGACATGACTAGCACAAACACATACAATGCAGAGACATGACTAGCACAAACAAAAACAAGGCAAAGACATGACTAGCACAAACACATACAAGGCAAAGGCATGACTAACACAAACACATACAAGCCAGAGATATGACTAGCACAAACACATACAAGGCAAAGACATGACTAGCACAAACAAATACAAGGCAGAGACATGACTAGCACAAACAAATACAAGGCAAAGACATGACTAGCACAAACACATACAAGGCAGAGACATGACTAGCACAAACAAATACAAGGCAGAGACATGACTAGCACAAACAAATACAAGGCAAAGACATGACTAACACAAACACATACAAGGCAAAGACATGACTAGCACAAACACATACAAGGCAGAGACATGACTAGCACAAACACATACAAGGCAGAGACATGACTAGCACAAACAAATACAAGGCAAAGACATGACTAGCACAAACACATACAAGGCAAAGACATGACTAACACAACTACATACAAGGCAGAGACATGACTAGCACAAACACATACAAGGCAGAGACATGACTAGCACAAACACATACAAGGCAGAGACATGACTAGCACAAACAAATACAAGGCAAAGACATGACTAGCACAAACACATACAAGGCAAAGACATGACTAGCACAAACACATACAAGGCAGAGACATGACTAGCACAAACACATACAAGGCAGAGACATGACTAGCACAAACACATACATGGCAGAGACATGACTAGCACAAACACATACATGGCAGAGACATGACTAGCACAAACACATACAAGGCAAAGACATGACTAGCACAAACAAATACAAGGCAAAGACATGACTAGCACAAACACATACAATACAGAGACATGGCTAGCACAAACAAATACAAGGCAAAGACATGACTAACACAAACACATACAAGGCAAAGACATGACTAGCACAAACACATACAAGGCAGAGACATGGCTAGCACAAACACATACAAGGCAGAGACATGACTAACACAAACACATACAAGGCAAAGACATGACTAGCACAAACACATACAAGGCAGAGACATGGCTAGCACAAACACATACAAGGCAGAGACATGACTAACACAAACACATACAAGGCAAAGACATGACTAGCACAAACACGTACAAGGCAAAGACATGACTAGCACAAACAAATACAAGGCAAAGACATGACTAGCACAAACACATACAATACAGAGACATGACTAGCACAAACACATACAAGGCAGAGACATGACTAGCACAAACACATACAAGGCAAAGACATGACTAGCACAAACATATACAAGGCAGAGACATGACTAGCACAAACACATACAAGGCAAAGACATGACTAGGTCAAACACATTTAAGGTGAAGACATGACTAGCACAAACACATACAAGGCAGAGACATGACTAGCACAACTACATACAAGGCAGAGACATGACTAGCACAAACACATACAAGGCAAAGACATGACTAGCACAAACACATACAAGGCAGAGACATGACTAGCACAAACACATACAAGGCAAAGACATGACTAGCTCAAACACATTTAAGGTGAAGACATGACTAGCACAAACACATACAAGGCAGAGACATGACTAGCACAAACACATACAATGCAGAGACATGACTAGCACAAACAAAAACAAGGCAAAGACATGACTAGCACAAACACATACAAGGCAAAGGCATGACTAACACAAACACATACAAGCCAGAGATATGACTAGCACAAACACATACAAGGCAAAGACATGACTAGCACAAACAAATACAAGGCAGAGACATGACTAGCACAAACAAATACAAGGCAAAGACATGACTAGCACAAACACATACAAGTCAGAGACATGACTAGCACAAACAAATACAAGGCAGAGACATGACTAGCACAAACAAATACAAGGCAAAGACATGACTAACACAAACACATACAAGGCAAAGACATGACTAGCACAAACACATACAAGGCAGAGACATGGCTAGCACAAACACATACAAGGCAGAGACATGACTAACACAAACACATACAAGGCAAAGACATGACTAGCACAAACACATACAATACAGAGACATGGCTAGCACAAACAAATACAAGGCAAAGACATGACTAACACAAACACATACAAGGCAAAGACATGACTAGCACAAACACATACAATACAGAGACATGGCTAGCACAAACACATACAAGGCAAAGACATGGCTAGCACAAACACATACAAGGCAGAGACATGACTAGCACAAACACATACAAGGCAAAGACATGACTAGCACAAACAAATACAAGGCAGAGACATGACTAGCACAAACAAATACAAGGCAAAGACATGACTAGCACAAACACATACAAGGCAGAGACATGACTAGCACAAACACATACAAGGCAGAGACATGACTAGCACAAACACATACAAGGCAAAGACATGACTAGCTCAAACACATTTAAGGTGAAGACATGACTAGCACAAACACATACAAGGCAGAGACATGACTAGCACAAACACATACAATGCAGAGACATGACTAGCACAAACAAAAACAAGGCAAAGACATGACTAGCACAAACACATACAAGGCAAAGGCATGACTAACACAAACACATACAAGCCAGAGATATGACTAGCACAAACACATACAAGGCAAAGACATGACTAGCACAAACAAATACAAGGCAGAGACATGACTAGCACAAACAAATACAAGGCAAAGACATGACTAGCACAAACACATACAAGGCAGAGACATGACTAGCACAAACAAATACAAGGCAGAGACATGACTAGCACAAACAAATACAAGGCAAAGACATGACTAACACAAACACATACAAGGCAAAGACATGACTAGCACAAACACATACAAGGCAGAGACATGACTAGCACAAACACATACAAGGCAGAGACATGACTAGCACAAACAAATACAAGGCAAAGACATGACTAGCACAAACACATACAAGGCAAAGACATGACTAACACAACTACATACAAGGCAGAGACATGACTAGCACAAACACATACAAGGCAGAGACATGACTAGCACAAACACATACAAGGCAGAGACATGACTAGCACAAACAAATACAAGGCAAAGACATGACTAGCACAAACACATACAAGGCAAAGACATGACTAGCACAAACACATACAAGGCAGAGACATGACTAGCACAAACACATACAAGGCAGAGACATGACTAGCACAAACACATACATGGCAGAGACATGACTAGCACAAACACATACATGGCAGAGACATGACTAGCACAAACACATACAAGGCAAAGACATGACTAGCACAAACAAATACAAGGCAAAGACATGACTAGCACAAACACATACAATACAGAGACATGGCTAGCACAAACAAATACAAGGCAAAGACATGACTAACACAAACACATACAAGGCAAAGACATGACTAGCACAAACACATACAAGGCAGAGACATGGCTAGCACAAACACATACAAGGCAGAGACATGACTAACACAAACACATACAAGGCAAAGACATGACTAGCACAAACACATACAAGGCAGAGACATGGCTAGCACAAACACATACAAGGCAGAGACATGACTAACACAAACACATACAAGGCAAAGACATGACTAGCACAAACACGTACAAGGCAAAGACATGACTAGCACAAACAAATACAAGGCAAAGACATGACTAGCACAAACACATACAATACAGAGACATGACTAGCACAAACACATACAAGGCAGAGACATGACTAGCACAAACACATACAAGGCAAAGACATGACTAGCACAAACATATACAAGGCAGAGACATGACTAGCACAAACACATACAAGGCAAAGACATGACTAGGTCAAACACATTTAAGGTGAAGACATGACTAGCACAAACACATACAAGGCAGAGACATGACTAGCACAACTACATACAAGGCAGAGACATGACTAGCACAAACACATACAAGGCAAAGACATGACTAGCACAAACACATACAAGGCAGAGACATGACTAGCACAAACACATACAAGGCAAAGACATGACTAGCTCAAACACATTTAAGGTGAAGACATGACTAGCACAAACACATACAAGGCAGAGACATGACTAGCACAAACACATACAATGCAGAGACATGACTAGCACAAACAAAAACAAGGCAAAGACATGACTAGCACAAACACATACAAGGCAAAGGCATGACTAACACAAACACATACAAGCCAGAGATATGACTAGCACAAACACATACAAGGCAAAGACATGACTAGCACAAACAAATACAAGGCAGAGACATGACTAGCACAAACAAATACAAGGCAAAGACATGACTAGCACAAACACATACAAGTCAGAGACATGACTAGCACAAACAAATACAAGGCAGAGACATGACTAGCACAAACAAATACAAGGCAAAGACATGACTAACACAAACACATACAAGGCAAAGACATGACTAGCACAAACACATACAAGGCAGAGACATGGCTAGCACAAACACATACAAGGCAGAGACATGACTAACACAAACACATACAAGGCAAAGACATGACTAGCACAAACACATACAATACAGAGACATGGCTAGCACAAACAAATACAAGGCAAAGACATGACTAACACAAACACATACAAGGCAAAGACATGACTAGCACAAACACATACAATACAGAGACATGGCTAGCACAAACACATACAAGGCAAAGACATGGCTAGCACAAACACATACAAGGCAAAGACATGACTAGCACAAACACATACAAGGCAAAGACATGACTAGCACAAACACATACAAGGAAGAGACATGACTAGCACAAACACATACAAGGCAAAGACATGACTAGCACAAACACATACAAGGCAGAGACATGACTAGCACAAACACATACAAGGCAGAGACATGACTAGCACAAACACATACAAGGCAAAGACATGACTAGCACAAACACATACAAGGCAGAGACATGACTAGCACAAACACATACAAGGCAAAGACATGACTAGCTCAAACACATTTAAGGTGAAGACATGACTAGCACAAACACATACAAGGCAAATACATGAATAGCTCAAACACATACATAACAGAAACATGACAAGCACAAACACATACAAGGCAAATACATGCTCAAACAAATTTAAGGCAAAGACATGACTAGCACAAACACATACTAGACAGAGACATGACTAGCACAACACATACAATGCAAATACATGAATAGCTCAAACAATTTAAGGCAAAGACATGACTAACACAAACACATACAAGGCAGAGACATGACTAGCACAAACACATACATGGCAGAGACATGACTAGCACAAACACATACAAGGCAAAGACATGACTAGCACAAACACGTACAAGGCAAAGACATGACTAGCACAAACACATACAAGGCAAAGACATGACTAGCACAAACACATACAAGGCAAAGACATGACTAGCACAAACACGTACAAGGCAAAGACATGACTAGCACAAACAAATACAAGGCAAAGACATGACTAGCACAAACACATACAATACAGAGACATGACTAGCACAAACAAATACAAGGCAAAGACATGACTAGCACAAACACATACAAGGCAAAGACATGACTAGCACAAACCCATACAATACAGAGACATGGCTAGCACAAACACATACAAGGCAAAGACATGACTAGCACAAACAAATACAAGGCAGAGACATGACTAGCACAAACACATACAAGGCAAAGACATGACTAGCACAAACAAATACAAGGCAAAGACATGACTAGCACAAACACATACAAGGCAGAGACATGACTAGCACAAACACATACAAGGCAGAGACATGACTAGCACAAACAAATACAAGGCAAAGACATGACTAGCACAAACACATACAAGACAGAGACATGACTAGCACAAACCCATACAAGACAGAGACATGGCTAGCACAAACACATACAAGGCAGAGACATGACTAGCACAAACACATACAAGGCAAAGACATGACTAGCACAAACACATACAATACAGAGACATGGCTAGCACAAACACATACAAGGCAGAGACATGACTAGCACAAACACATACAAGGCAAAGACATGACTAGCACAAACACATACAAGGCAGAGACATGACTAGCACAAACACATACAAGGCAGAGACATGACTAGCACAAACACATACAAGGCAAAGACATGACTAGCACAAACACATACAAGGCAGAGACATGACTAGCACAAACACATACAAGGCAAATACATGAATAGCTCAAACACATACAATACAGAAACATGACTAGCACAAACACATACAAGGCAAATACATGAATAGCTCAAACACATACACGACAGAAACATGACTAGCACAAACACATACAAGGCAAATACATGAATATCTCAAGCACAAACAAGGCAAATACATTACTAACACAAACACATACAATGCAAAGACATGACTAGCTCAAACACATACACGACAGAAACATAACTAGTTCAAGCACATGAAAGGCAGAGACTTGACTAGCATGAACACATACAAGGCAGATAAATGACTAGCACAAAAACATACAAGGCAAAGACATGACTAGCACAAACACAAATAAAGGCAAGGACATGAATACCACAAACACATACAATGCAGAGACAAGACTAGCACAAACACATACAATGCAGAGACATGACTAGCACAAACACATACAAGGCAGAGACATGACTAGCACAAACACATACAAGGCAAATACATTACTAACACAAACACATACAATGCAAAGACATGACTAGCTCAAACACATACACGACAGAAACATGACTAGCTCAATCCCATGAAAGGCATAGACATGACTAGCATGAACACATACAAGGCAGATACATGACTAGCACAAACACAAATAAAGGCAAGGACATGAATACCACAAACACATACAATGCAGAGACAAGACTAGCACAAACACAAATAAAGCCAAAGACATGAATAGCACAAACACATACAAGGCAAACATGACTAGCACAAACACATATAAAGGCAAAAACATGGCTTTCTCAAACACATACAAGGCAGAGACATGACTAGCAAAAATATGTACAAGGCACAGAACATGACTAGCACAAACAGACATGACTAGCACAAACACAAATAAAGGCATAGACATGACTAGCACAAACATGTACAATGCAGAGACATGACTAGAACAAACAAATACAAGGCAAAGACATGACTAGCACAAACACATACAAGGCAGAGACATGACTAGCACAAACATGTACAATGCAGAGACATGACTAGAACAAACAAATACAAGGCAAATACATGACTAGCACAAACACATACAAGGCAGAGACATGACTAGCACAAACAAATACAAGGCAGAGACATGACTAGCACAAACACATACAATACAGAGACATGACTAGCACAAACCCATACAAGGCAAAGACATGACTAGCACAAACAAATACATGGCAAAGACATGACTAGCACAAACACATACAAGGCAAAGACATGACTAGCACAAACACATACAAGGCAGAGACATGACTAGCACAAACACATACAAGGCAAAGACATGACTAGCACAAACACATACAAGGCAAAGACATGACTAGCACAAACACATACAAGGCAAAGACATGACTAGCACAAACACATACAAGGCAAAGACATGACTAGCGCAAACACGTACAAGACAGAAGAAACATGACTTCTCAAACACATACAATGCTGCTCATGATGTTCATGGATACCACTCTCAAACAAGTCGACCTGCGTATATTAGATCGATTTAAATAATTTAGCTTTTTTGTCCTAGTTAATTTGAGCTAGTTAATTACAATAACAGTGGTTAATTTCCGCTCCCAATTATCCCAGTAATACATGTATAAACTGCCTATTTGTATCTATTATTCGCATCCGCATGAAAGATGAGGCATTCATTTCAATCCAACCTGGACATAAACCGGTAATAATTTCTATCAGTATGTCTCACAAGTAGCAATTTGGTCAAATTAATCGCTGCACGGATTTAGTTTAAAGTTATTTTCAGTGTCAAACTGATCAATGTTTCCATTACATAAAAACAGAGAAATGCAAATTGTGTATCAATTTTTTAATTCTCCAGAGTGTCAACGTAATTGTTGAAAAAACGTGTGGGCGCAGTCAGTAATCTGTTGCAAATATTGTCAGTATTGTCACTGGGTAGTGGTAATTGATGACGGTTCCACTTAGAAAAAAATATCAAAATGTGTCCTGCCCAGAGGTATAGTATAAAGCAAACAGAGGTTGTTAATGGATTCATAAAACACACATTGGAATATAATGAAACAAAACAGTAGTGATGGATTGCTGATTACTTTTGGTAGTCCTTTGGAAACCTTAATTGCCATGTTTTATGATAAGGTGTTTTTGTTTGTTTGGATTTCTGTTAAAATTGTTGGAATTATGATGGAGTGGATGTCATTCTACATGGCCAGTTGTGTTATGTGTGTGTTATTTTTGTGGCATTTATGTTCATTATGTATTGATATGGTTTACATTTCACAGTAAAATATTGAATTGGTTTACCGTTTCTGGGTAATTCACCTAGTTAGATGGTTGTCAACGGGTCATATTGCGATATTTTCTTGGTTGTCAGCGGATTTCATTTTGTCATTTTTGTCATGTTCATTTAAAGGTTTTCATCATCATCCCTGTCGAGTTAGAATCCAACTGGGAGCTCGACTTGTAAGTGTCAATTCTTACGGATGGCAGGAGGTGTATAGTAATGGTTCTACCCAGGAAAAGTGGGTGGTCTGCCTCCACCACAAAAACATTGACCGTCACATATAAACAAAATGATTGTGGTCCAGCAAAAAAATGGGGTTGTATGCATTATAACATTCTACTGGTTAATGAAGGGCTATCATAGTCAAGAGGATAGACTGGTGGACTTGATAACTCGAGATCCAACCCTTTAGCGACGCCACTGCGTTATGTCAGTTTGTTTTTGTGCAAGACACTTTCCCTTGACCTCGTCTGGCACATGGGGACATATACAGGGCATTCCTGTGTATAGGAGGTATAGCCTTCTACTCTCTGGAGCAGCCCTAAATGTATTATGTTGATGAGTCATTAAACAGAAATTCATTTCAAAAGCAAATCATAACAGCGTCTCTGTGGCTGCGATAGTAAAGATGCATCTTGAAACGTCTCACTGCTCACAGTGTCTCCGTGGCTGCGATAGTAAAGATGCATCTAGAACCATCTCACTTCTCACAGTGTCTCCGTGTCTGCCATAGTAAAGATGCATCTATAACCGTCTCACTTCCCACAGCGTCTCCGTGGCTGCGATAGTAAAGATGCATCTATAACCTTCTCACTTCTCACAGTGTCTCCGTGTCTGCCATAGTAAAGATGCATCTATAACCGTCTCACTTCTCACAGCGTCTCCGTGGCTGCGATAGTAAAGATGCATCTAGAACCTTCTCACTTCTCACAGTGTCTCCGTGTCTGCCATAGTAAAGATGCATGTAGAAACGTCTCACTTCTCACAGTTTCTCCATGGCTGCGATAGTAAAAATGCATCTATAACCGTCTCACTTCTCACAGCGTCTCCGTGGCTGCGATAGTAAAGATGCATCTAGAACCTTCTCACTTCTCACAGTGTCTCCGTGTCTGCCATAGTAAAGATGCATGTAGAAACGTCTCACTTCTCACAGTTTCTCTGTGGCTGCGATAGTAAAGATGCATCTATAACCGTCTCACTTCTCACAGTGTCTCCGTGTCTGCCATAGTAAAGATGCATCTATAACCGTCTCACTTCTCACAGCGTCTCCGTGGCTGCGATAGTAAAGATGCATCTAGAACCTTCTCACTTCTCACAGTGTCTCCGTGTCTGCCATAGTAAAGATGCATGTAGAAACGTCTCACTTCTCACAGTTTCTCCGTGGCTGCGATAGTAAAAATGCATCTAGAAACGTCTCACTTCTCACAGTGTCTCCGTGGCTGCGATAGTAAAAATGCATCTAGAAACGTCTCACTTCTCACAGTTTCTCCGTGGCTGCGATAGTAAAGATGCATCTATAACCGTCTCACTTCTCACAGTGTCTCCGTGTCTGCCATAGTAAAGATGCATCTATAACCGTCTCACTTCTCACAGTGTCTCCGTGTCTGCCATAGTAAAGATGCATCTAGAACCTTCTCACTTCTCATAGTGTCTCCGTGTCTGCCATAGTAAAGATGCATCTAGAAACGTCTCACTTCTCACAGCGTCTCCGTGGCTGCGATAGTAAAGATGCATCTAGAAACGTCTCACTTCTCACAGTGTCTCTGTGTCTGCCATAGTAAAGATGCATCTAGAACCTTCTCACTTCTCATAGTGTCTCCGTGTCTGCCATAGTAAAGATGCATCTAGAAACGTCTCACTTCTCACAGCGTCTCCGTGGCTGCGATAGTAAAGATGCATCTAGAAACGTCTCACTTCTCACAGTGTCTCCGTGGCTGCAATAGTAAAGATGCATTTAGAACCTTCTCACTTCTCACAGCGTCTCCGTGGCTGCAATAGTAAAGATGCATCTAGAACCTTCTCACTTCTCACAGCGTCTCAGGGGCTTCGATAGTAAAGATGCATCTAGAACCTTCTCACTTCTCACAGCGTCTCAGGGGCTGCGATAGTAAAGATTAATCTAGAACCGTCTCACTTCTCGCTGCGTCTCTGTGGCTGCGATAGTTAAGATGCATCTAGAACCGTCTCACTTCTCACAGCGTCTCCGTGGCTGCGATAGTAAAGATGCATCTAGAACCGTCTCACTTATCACAGCGTCTCCGTGGCTGCGATAGAAAAGATGCATCTAGAACCGTCTTATTTCTCACAGCGTCTCAGGGGCTGCGATAGTAAAGATGCATCTTGAACCATCTCACTTCTCGCTGCACCTCTGTGGCTGCGATAGTAAAGATGCATCTGGAACCGTCTCACTTCTCACAGCGTCTCCGTGGCTGCGATAGAAAAGATGCATCTAGAACCATCTCACTTTTCTCTGCACCTCTGTGGCTGCGATAGTAAAGATGCATCTAGAACTATCTCGCTTCTGACTGCGTCTCTGTGGTTGTGATAGTTAAGATGCACCTAGAACCGTCTCACTTCTCACTGCTGTGGGTTCGAATCCCACTCGGAGCTCGACTTGTCAAGTGAGAAAGTGTTGATTCTTACAGATGGTGGGAAGTATACAGTGCTGTTTCTACCCAGGATGGTCTGCATCTACTCCAGACAAATTGACTGTCAGATATGGCCTAACATGTGCTAAAAATGACATAAAACACCATTCAAACAAACAAAAAAGCAAACAACCATCCTTTAGCACAGGGTGGAGATTACTGCATATATCCTCACCAAAAAAAGAAAGTACCGCGTTTGTTTACTGATATTCCCATAGGCCAGTATTTGAGGGTGTAGGACAGCTTAAACAGTGCTTTAATTGCGTTTTAGCTTTGTTAAAATTAGGTCAGCACGACATCCAAGATGGCCACCATTACCATATTATGGTCTAAACCTTAAAAAACCTTCTTCTCAAGAACCGCTGGACAGATTTCGACAGTTTTTCTTTTCAAATGATCACCAATGCCTAGACTATCAAATTTGTTCAAATGAAGTCCCCGGGGTTAAAAATGGCCGTGCGCCGAGTCCAAAGTTAGAATATTGAGCTTTTGCATGTTTTTCAAAGACATATAGGAAAAAACTTTAAATAATCTTCTTCTCTGAAACCACAAGGCACAGAGCTCTCATATATTACATGTAGGATCAGCTTATGGTCCTCTACTAAGTTTGTTGAAATGTTGACCCTGGGGTCAAAGTTGGCCCCGCCCCAGGCGTCACAGTTTGACATAGACTTACATGGGAAAATGGGAAAAAATTTAAAAAAATATTTTTCTCTAAAACTACAAAAGCCAGAGGTTTAATATTTTGCATTTACTATAAGCTTATGGTCCTTTACCAAGTTTGTTCAAATGGTGACCCTGTGGTCACATTTTGCCACGCCCCAGGGGTCACATGTTTTATATAGACTTCTATAGGGAAATACTTAAAAAATATCTTCATCTCTGAAACTACAAGAGCCAGAGGTTTACTGTTTTGCATTTGCTATAAGCTTATGGTCCTCTACCAATCCTGTTCAGATGGTGATCCTGGAGTCACAGTTGGCCCCGCCTCAGAGATCACATGTTTTACAAAGACTTACATAGGGAAATTTTTAAAAAAAATATTGACCAAACTTCACATGGATGTTCTTTAGGTGAATGTTTTTCAAATTTGATAAAATTATGTAAACGCGACATCCAAGATGGCTGCCAGAGAAAAATCTTTAATTTACTTCTTATACACTGAGAAGCTCAGGCCGTGGTTTCAAATCCCACTGGAGGTATTTTTGTTTTTTCGTTTTTCATTTTTAGCTCGACTGATCAGAGATCAGCAGAGCTTATGCCGTGGTGCGGCGTCCGTCGTCCGTCCGTCTGTCCGTCTGTCTGTCCGTCTGTCTGTCCGTAAACTTTTATTTGTAGCAAATACTCCTCTGAAACTACTGGATGGATATTCATGAAACTTTACAGAAATGTTGCCCATAAGGTCTAGTTGATCCTAGCAAAAATTCATGTTGATTTGAAATCCAAGATGGCCGCCAAAGCTAAAAATAGAGTTTTAAAATACAAGTTTGTAGCGACTACTTCTTGAAAACTATAAGTGATATTGATATGGGACTTTTTCTAAAATTATCAGCATGACATGATGTTGGTCCTTGTCAAAAATCTTTTTGATTCGACGTTAAACATGGCTGCCAGTGGCCATCTTTGTTTACATAGAGTTATATAGTAAAAACTTGTAGCGACTACTTCTCTGAAACTACTTGACGGATGTTCATGAAACTTCACAGGAATGTTGCTGTTGATGTCTAATTGATCCTAGACAAATTTCAGGCTCACCGGAAATTCAAGATTGCAGCCACAGCTAAAAATAGATTTAAAATAAATAAGTTTGTAGCGACTACTTCTTGAAAACTATAAGAGATATTGATATGGGACTTTTTCTAAAATGATCAGCATGACATGATGTTGGTCCTTGTCGAAAATCGTTTTGATTCGACGTTAAACATGGCTGCCAGCGACCATCTTTGTTTACATAGAGTTATATAATGAAAACTCGTAGCGACTACTCCTCTGAAACTACTTGACGGATTTTCATGAAACTTCACAGGAATGTTGCTCTTGATGTCTAATTGATCCTAGCAAAATTTCAGGTCGGCCGGAAATTCAAGATGGCCGCCATGGCTAAAAATAGATTTTTAAGAAAATAAGTTTGTAGCGACTACTTCTTGAAAACTATAAGAATATTGATATGGGACTTTTTCTAAAATGATCAGCATGACATGATGTTGATCCGAGTCGAACATTATTTTGATTCGATGTTAAACATGGCTGCCAGTGGCCATCTTTGGTTACATAGAGTTATATAGTAAAAACTTGTAGCGACTACTTCTCTGAAACTACTTGACGGATGTTCATGAAACTAAAGAGGAATTTTGCTCTTGATGTCTTATTGATCCTAGCAAAATTTCAGGTCGGCCGGAAATTCAAGATGGCAGCCACGGCTAAAAGTAGATTTTCAAAATACAAGTTTGTAGCGACTACTTCCTGAAATCAAAATCAATCAGTAGAGCTTCAAGGTCATTGACCTCTTGTTATTATAGTTTCCTATTTGCTAAAGTTTGTATATAAAGATTTTGCATGTTTAACATAGACTTATGTAGGGAAAACTTTAAAAAAATCTTCTCTCTGAAATTACAAGAGCCAGAGGTTTGATGTTTTGCATTTGTTTTAGGCTTATCATGTCCTCTACCAAGTTTGTTCAAATGGAGACCCTTGGTTTTTGTGACCCTTGGGTCACATTTGGTCCCAACCCAGGGGTTACATGTTTTACATAGACTTATATAGGGATAATCTTCAAAAAGTCGTCTTCTCAGAAACGGCTTGATCAATTTTGGCCAATTTCACATGGATGATCCTTAGATGAATGATTTTCAAATTTGTTAAAATAAGTTAAAAATGACATCCAAGATGGCCACACTAGAAAAATCTTTGAATTACTTCTTGTACACTGGAAAGCTAGGGCCGTGGGTTCAAATCACACTGGAGGTAAACTTTTTTTATTTTTTTATTCTTCATTTCTTTTATTATGTTTCCTGAGTGTTTGGATGCATTTTTAGCTCTACTGATCAGAGATCAGCAGAGCTTATGCCGTTGTGCGGTGTCTGTCGTCCGTCTGCCTGTCTGTCCGTCCGTAAACTTTTTTTTGTAGCGACTACTCCTCTGAAACTACTGAATGGATTTTCATGAAACTTGACAGAAATGTTGCCCATGAAGTCTAGTTGATCCTAGCAAAAGTTCATGTTGATGTGAAATCCAAGATGGCCACCAAATCTAAAAATAGGTTTGTAAAAAACAAGTTTGTCTAACTAAAACTACTTCTTGAAAACTCTATGTGATATTGATATGGGACTTTTTCTAAAATGATCAGCATGACATGATGTTGGTCCTTGTCGAAAATCGTTCTGATTCGACGTTAAACATGGCTGCCAGTAGCCATCTTTGTTTACATAGAGTTATAGAATGAAAACTTGTAGCGACTACTCCTCTGAAACTACTTGACGGATTTTCATGAAATTTCACAGGAATGTTGCTCTTGATGTCTAGTTGATCCTAGAAAAATTTCAGGCTGGCCAGAAATTGAAGCTGGCCGCCACGGCTAAAAATAAGTTTAAAATAAATAAATTTGTAGCAACTACTTCTTGAAAACTGGAAGTGAATTTGATATGGGACTTTTTCTAAAATGATCAGCATGTCATGACGTTGGTTCTTGTCGAAAATCGTTTTTGATTCGATGTTAAACATGGCTGTCAGCGGCCATCTTTGTTTACATAGAGTTATCTAGTAAAAACTTGTAACGACTACTCCTCTGTAATTTTCATGAAACTTTACAGGAATGTTGCTCTTGATGTCTAATTGATCCTAGCAAAATTTCAGGTTTGCCGGAAATTCAAGATGGCCACTATGGCTAAAAATAGATTTTCAAAATTCAAGTTTGTAGCGACTACTTCTTGAAAACTATAAGTGATATTGATATGGGACTTTTTCTAAAATGATCAGTATGACATGATGTTGATCCTTGTCAAAAATTGTTTTGATTTGACATTAAACATGGCCGCCAGTGGCCATCTTTGTTTACATAGAGTTATATAATGAAAACTTCTAGCGACTGTCACAGGATGACCTTAGTGGTTGGGGCTAACTCAGGAAAGAATCAATGACGGTGAATGCATTTACATAAGTTTAATGCAACTTTTAAAATATGTTTAATATATATACAATTATCTGAAAAAACAAGCGAATACACAAATGAACTATGAAAAGAATGTTCTCATAAACGTTTAAGACGTTCTTAGTATTGTTATAAATACTGAATGTATAAGACACTAAAGTGTTGTTAAAAGTTATAACAGTGTTGATTTATGATCTAGCGCGATAACTGTGATGCGCGAGAGCTCATGAAGATGATGATGCGCGAATCCAATGGGTGATTGTCATCAAATGCCTTCTGTAAGGGTTGATGACGCGATGTAATGATGGTTAACCTCCACTGAGATTGTGGGTGATGTTCCTCCAGTGAGGACTGATGACGGGCCCACCTTGTGTCCCGGGGTTTGTCGCTAATAAAACCTGGCCATGCTGCGCAGGTACGGGGACCGTCTCCACCGCTCGTTATGTTAATCGTGGAAGCTTAGCTCCACTCCAGAATATCCAAACCTGGATGGCTTATCTCCAACCCTGGATGGCTTAGGCTGTAATTATACATACGTTTTAGATGTCGGTTGACAAACATAACAATCTTGCATAATTATCATTACCCAAACAAATCATTATTCAATAAATATATGTAAGCTGTACTAATGATGAGTAGCAATGTATACATATTCTACAACGCCATGTATACGCCATGTACGTCGCTGTTAAGCAATGCCCCTAATACAGGTAATATAAACATTATCAAATCACTCGTATATTACACTCACTGAGCTATGTATGCACGCATGTCAACTAATGACCACATTATACAACACTATGCATACGTGTTGAACATTTATCCTAGTCACTCATCTCATTGTTAACTAATGTTAACAATCCTGTATTACAATCACTGAGTTATACGCCAACGTTAACTAATGCACCTATTATCCACTGTTATCAAATTAATATTGTTTTACAATTAATGATCAATTACAATAATTACATCTAATAAAGTAACTTCAAAATCATATGCTAGTCTAAAGTTAATGTTTGAGAAACATCAATGCTAACCGGATGTCGTAACCGCCAACCAAGATGGCGCCACCCACTGAATACAAATATACGATAAAAGTTTTAATAAAGTAAATACTAACCACATGTTGCCTGTGAATTTTGCCGTCCAACCTCTGCTACAAACAAAGTAACTATCGATCAATCCCGGCAAGAACTAGAAGACAATGGGTTTTATAGCAAACATTACGCCCAAACCATTATTTCCCCCGTTCAGTCCGTGACAAACGTGGCTAAATCTGCAGTATTGAATCTACACGAGAGGCCCCTTATACAATTTTGCCGTTTAAGGAAGATAGACCTATACGTTTACATGCATAAGCACCAAACTAAACTTATTACACGGCCTCTCTGGCGGCCACTTAAAATGTGCACGCTTTTACGTGTTATATGAATATATCAAGGAGACTGTGAATTTGTTTCAACTCGAACAATAGATTAGGGTGTAACTGATAACTTACAAGAGCTATGTACGACCAATACGCTCTACCCGTGACATTTTGTGACAGCGACTACTCCTATGAAACTACTTGATGGATTTTCATGAAACTTCACAGGAATGTTGACCTAGCTATCAAAAATCTATCAGTAGAGCTTCAAGGTCATTGACCTTGTTTTTTTTTAAAAATGTTTTGTTTTTTTTTCTGTTTTTTTTTATTGTCTTTATTTATATAAATGCCTATTATTAGAAACATACATACAATAGGAAAATGATATCATTTTGTAAAAATTCAAACAAAATTAAAAAAATTAAGCATAATGGTAGGGTTCCAAAAACCAATAATAAATCTCAATATGCATGGTGACCTATAATTTTAAGTGCATATATTGTCTTACCATATGTTCAAATAAGTGCCTAGGAAGTTTGAACAAATTCTGATATAAGGAACATATAACAAAAAAGGAAAATATACCATTTCTATATAATTTCATACAAAACTTGGCCTTTTAGCATAGGTGTACAGTGTTTCAAAAAGAAATTCTAAACAAGCATGGAGACCTAACATTTTTATTGCACATTTTGTTTTTATATATGTTAAACTTTGTGCTTAGAAAGTTTAAACAAATTCTCTTATTGGGAACATACCAAAAAAAAGGAAATTGTATCATTATGGGCTAATATGTGCATAAATTGTGGTAATGGTCTCAACAGATTTTGTAAAAAAAATATTGGTTTTACATAAAGACAGGGAGTACGTTATAGGGAGTAGAAACGGGCTCGTTTTGCCGATTTATGTTGTCGCGCATGTGTTTCACTACTCCGTGAAAATGACTATTTCCGGTTGTTTCGCGAGTGTGTGAAAAACAGCAAATTCTTATAAATTATTACACTTACAAACTCAATAAAGGTGCTCAGTGTAAACATAAGTATTATTTATTTACATTGTGTCCTCTGATACAGAGCGTGTATTTGTTTGCATGTTTAAAAGCACATTTTACCAGACGGTTCCGTGTAACAAAGATGGCGCCACTCTGCGCCAAATAAAAAATGGTGACAGTGTATAGCTATTGCAAACGAGATACGAGACTACGGGTTATTTAGGCATTAATAATAACAAAAAGTGAATAGTAAACATATTTATCTTTGTAAAGAAGGTAATTTCATGGTGGTGATTATAAGACAAAGCCTAAAAAGAGGTGATGAAAATGTGCCTTTTGAGATATCAGCTAAATTTTTAATTTTATAGTATTAAAAATGGTGTGAAGCTATTGCAAACGAGATACGAAGTATGGGTTATATTAGGCATTAATAATAACAAAAAGTGAATAGTAGACATATTTATCTTTGTCAATAAGCTAATTTCGTGATGTTGATTATAACAGAAAGCCGTAAAAAGGGGCTGTAATAACTGCCTAATTTGAGATGTTGGCTGAAATTTTAACTTTTCAAATGTAACGCGCTTACGATCGATTTACCTGTATCGATAAAATAGTAAATGGCGGCGGTCTAGCGCGACAACATAAATCGATAAACTAGAGCGTTTATGAACCCGTTTCTCCTCCCTATAACGTACTCCCTGATAAAGATGAGCTTTAAATGTTATTATAATTAAATGTTCTTTACTTTAATACAATTTTAGCAGAATTGTGACCAATGAATAAATGATTAGACTTCAAAAATGTCTTATTTAGCTATTTCATGGACTTGTTCAACTTTTTGGACAGATTGACATGATGGTGGCATTACAAATTATTTTTTAAAATTTTAACAATTATGGTGACCTACCATTATTTTGCATTTTCTGTCTGTGTATATAACAGACTTACTGTACAAAACGTTTAAAGAAAATCTCTTATGCAGAAAAAAATATAGAAAATGTCTTTAAAGACATCTTCAATTAGCATTTGCGAGAGGACAATTTTTCATCAATGCAAAGATCCTCAGGTGATCGATTCAGGGCCATCATGGCCCTCTTGTTTTTGGAAGCAACATATAGAGAATATTGTCTTCCAAGAACAAATTTAGGTAATTTTCTCATTATTCAATATACATCATTAACAGGGCTTCTAAAATTTTAAAATGCAAATCGGTCCAGGTTTTTAACTGCCGTAAGAATCGCGCTTATTTTGAAAAAATCACTAAAATCGCCGTACCCCACCCACCATGTCAGCTGCACCATGAATTTTTTCCGTTCAGTCATTGATATAGAGAACTATTTAAAATGTATGTTTGTATTATTTCTAACTTACTTTATCACAATTTGTACATTTTAATGACTGACATCATGTCTTCGCTTTACTGAATGAATAATTTTCACTCAATATTAAAATTGTTGATCATTTGAGGAATTGAACCGGAAATGTCTAATAAACCGGGTAGGTATAAAATGCGGACTAACACGTGCGGACTAGCGGATTATATACGATTTTACATAAATCTGAGTAATATCGTTTTTCATCAATTAGCTTAATTAATACCAAATGTTACGACTAACGCAAACAATTTCGGTCCGACTTAAAAAAAAAAACGGTGTCAGGTTTGATCACTTTCCTTAATATTATACTTAAAGTTATTGTAAAAAAAAAATCAAACAAACAATTAACACATCTCGGTATTTTAATGACGCAAACACATTTCAGTCCCAGCTTTGGCCACTTAAAAAAAAAAACCGACACAAGCAAACAGGCTAACACCTTACGACTAACGGTATATCAAAGAAATCACAGACGGTAACACTCGCTTCAGTGAACCGACAGAACGCGTGATATACTTTCACTGATCACACATCAAAGGCGTGCTACATGGCTATAGACTCTTCCGGAAAACTCCCTACTATCGGTAATGGTTTAGTCCAAATTGACCTACTTTCGCACAGCGAGTGACAAACAATCGTGTTATGGATCAAAGAATATTGCCGCAAGGCATATTTCAAGGAGTGTGTAAGGTAATTGTAGATTTTTTAACGACCGATAGATAAAATATCTGGGACCGATTTTAACAGAGATTTTGAAAAGAAAATCGGTCCGGAGAAACAGAATTCGGTCTGCAGACCGACAAACCGGCGATTTTAGAAGCCCTGATCTTTAATTATTTCCTGTTTTGCTGTCTGTATAATAAGGAAAAGAAAAAAGGGGTAATTTTTAGCTCTACTGGCCAAGGGCCAGCAGAGCTTATGGGATGGTGTGTTGTCTGTCGTCCGTCGTCTGTCTGTCTGTCTGTCTCTGTCGTCTGTCGTCCGTTAACTTTTCTTCAAACGACTTCTCCTCAGAAACGGCTTGGTTAATTTTGACCAAACTTCACATGGATGATCCTTAGATGAATGCTTTTTAGATTTGTTAAAATTAGGTCAGTGCTACATCCAAGATGGCTGCCATTACCATATATGGTCGAAACCTTAAAAAATCTTCTTCTCCACAACTGCTGGACAGATTTCAACAGTTTTTCTTTTAAAATGATCGCCAAGGCCTAGACTATCAAGATTGTTCAAATAAAGTCCCCGGGGTCAAAAATGGTCAAGCCCCGGGGGTCCAAAGTTTGTATATTGAGGTTTTGCATGTTTTTCATATAGACATATAGGAAAAACTTTAAAAAATCTTCTTCTCTGAAACCACAAGGCACAGAGCTGTCATGTATTACATGTAGCATCAGCTTATGGTCCTCTACTAAGTTTGTTCAAATGGTGACCCTGGGGTCAAATTTGTCCCCGCCCCGGGGGTCACAGTTTTACATAGACTTATATAGGATTTTTTTTTAAAAAATCTTCTTCTCGGAAACTACAACAGCCAGAGGTTTGATATTTTGCATTTACTATAAGCTTATGGTCTTTAACCTAACCAAGTTTGTTCAAATGGTGACCCTCGGGTCACATTTGGCCCCGCCCCAAAGGTCACATGTTTTACATAGACATGTATAGGGAAAAACTTAAAAAATCTTCTTCTCTGAAACTGCAAGAGCCAGAGGTTTAATATTTTGCATTTGCTATAAGCTTGTGGTCCTCTACCAAGTTTGTTCAAATGGTGACCCAGGGGTTACAGTTTGGCCCCACCCCGGGGGGTCACAGTTTTACATAGGCTTGTATAGGGAAAAACTGAAAAAATCTTCTTCTCTGGAACCACATGGCACAGAGCTCTCATGTATTACATGTAGCATCAGCTTATAGTCCTCTACTTAGATTGTTCAAAAGGCGACCCTGGGGTCAAATTTGTCCCCGCTCCGAGGGTCACAGTTTTACATAGACTTTTAAAAAATCTTTTCGGAAACTACAAGAGCCAGAGGTTTGATATTTTACATTTATTATAAGCTTATGGTCCTTTACCAACTTTGTTCAAATGGTGACCCTGGGGTCACATTTGGCTCCGCCCCAAGGGTCACATGTTTTACATAGACATGTATAGGAAAAAAACTTAAAAAATCTTCTTCTCGGAAACTGCAAGATCCAGAGGTTTAATATTTTGCTGTTGCTATGGTCCTTTACCAATTTTGTTCAAATGGTGACCCTGGGGTCACATCTGGCCCTGCCCCGCGGGGGTCACAGTTGTACAGAAATGCTTGTTTTAAAAATTTTAATTTCTTTATTTTTTAATTAATTTTTTTATATATTTTTATTTTATTTATTTTTTTATTTTTTTTTTTATTTTTTTTATTTATTTTTTTTTTTTTTTAATTTTTAATTTTTTTATTATTTTTTGATTTATTATTATTATTTTTTTATTTTATTTTTTTTATTTTTTAATTATTATTATTTTTTTTTTTTTTTTTTTATTAACTTGGAAAACCAGCCAGATTGGACCAGTAATGGCGGAGTTATGGCTATACTTTGCCTCTTTAAGATGATAGTCACTTGCTTCATTAATGTCATAAGAGCCATATTACCCAGTAGAGCGTCCACAGGCCCTCTTGGGCCTCTTGTTATTTTTTCTCAGTGTATTAATCCTCAGTGTTAATCCTCTATGTTAGTAAATTGGTTTATAATAGTGTTGCTAAATTTCCACACCACAGCCGTGGCTTTGGTAGAAGGTACACCTCATGTGTGGGAGGTCATGGTAGAAGGTACACCTCATGTGTGGGAGGTCATGGTAGAAGGTACACCTCATGTGTGGGAGGTCATGGTAGAAGGTACACCTCATGTGTGGGAGGTCATGGTATAAGGTACACCTCATGTGTGAGAAGTCATGGTAGAAGGTACACCTCATGTGTGGGAGGTCATGGTAGAAGGTACACCTCATGTATGGGTGGTCATGGTAAAAGGTACACCTCATGTGTGGGAGGTCATGGTAGAAGGTACACCTCATGTGTGGGAAGTCATGGTAGAAGGTACACCTCCTGTGTGGGAGGTCATGGTAGAAGGTACACCTCATGTGTGGGAAGTCATGGTAGAAGGTACACCTCATGTGTGGGAGGTCATGGTAAAAGGTACACCTCATGTGTGGGCGGTCATGGTAGAAGGTACACCTCATGTCTTGGAGGTCATGGTAGAAGGTACACCTCATGTGTGGGAGGTCATGGTAGAATGTACACCTCATGTGTGGGAGGTCATGGTAGAAGGTACACCTCATGTGTGGGAAGTCGTGGTAGAAGGTACACCTCATGTGTGGGAGGACATGGTAGAAGGTACACCTCATGTATGGAAGGTCATGGTAAAAGGTACACCTTATGTGAGGGAGGTCATGATAGAAGGTACACCTCATGTGTGGGAGGTCATTTTAGAAGGTACACCTCATGTGAGGGAGGTCATGGGATAAATCCCTGGCTGGGTCATACCAAAACATTTTTAAAATTGGTAATATTATCTCCCTTGCATTCTGTATATAAAGCGAATATATAGTTCTTCGACTGGTAAGCCTGGTGTCCGTATAATGTGACTGTGTGGGGTATCATGTCATGTATCTAAGCATGGTATATCAGTGTGGCGGCACTATAAAGTTGAGCATTTAGTAGACACTACAAGTAGACACTGTTGTGACATGACTGAATGATTGTTAAAAGTGACAATAAACTCCATACATACCTACATTCTCCCTGGAACCGCTAGACTGGGGCCTATAGTTTCTGTTATTTATGGACTTTTAATAAATGGCATCATGTTCAATTTGGCAGAAGGCATTAATCACAATGGTTGTAGTCATGTCTCATTTGTGGTAAATCTCTGCCATGACTATCTATAGAACGCCTAATTGAGTTTGGATGTTACTATTACATTATTTTAAATGCTACAGCCTGTCTGCTGTAACATGGTGGAGGTAGTCCATTAGAAAATGATACAGTCAATTAGCCATTTTGTAGCTTCTTAATTCCAATGCCAATGTCTATCTTACATCATTTTGTGAAGGGAAAAAAATATCATCAAATGTATGTTTGTTGTGGTAACGCATCTGTACAAACATGGAATAGGATTTTTTAAGGTGCACCAACACATGGGAGGTTATATGGCGCCTAACAGGAATGAACGTGCCAGGTTCATCCTCGATTTACATCAAGATAAAATACGGAGAATGGGCCTAGAACCTTCTTACCTGCAGAACTGCATGCCGAGAAGCTGCAAATTCTATAGCAGACACTCCATTTACGATGGAGCCACATTTGCACGTTTGCATACAAGGTGTCATGATAAAGACCTTGAATGAGCATGATAAAAAATGACAAAAATGAATATGAATGGGGGTTTCTACCCCTCTGCATGTGACAGTGTGTTTGTGAGGTTGCAGTGGTTGTATTCTACCCCGGCAACCACACGGGGGTTGGGGAAACAATTACTGAATTCAAAATTGTTCAAGCATACTATGATGAGTTATAGAAATATTGTCGTACAGTTGTCTCCCCTCTGTATTCTTGTACCGTTCAAAACTTTCTTATAATAATTTCCCTAATCTGATTTGGTGTTTATCAGCGCAGAAAAATGTGGTAATGCCTAAATTAATATACCAAATTGCAAGTTCTATACTGACTTGTTTGAACGCCAAGGGCCAGCAGAGCTTATGGGATGGTGTGTTGTCCGTCTTCTGTCGTCCGTCGTCCGTCCGTCCTTCCGTTAACTTTTCTTCAAACGACTTCTCCTCAGAAACCGCTTGGCTAATTTTGACCAAACTTCACCTGGATGATCCTTAGGTGAATGCTTTTTAGATTTGTTAAAATTAGGTCAGCGCTACAACCATGATGGCTGCCATTACCATATATGGTCAAAACCTTAAAAAATCTTCTTCTCCAGAACCGCTGAACAGATTTCAACAGTTTTTCTTTTAAAATGATTGCCAACACCTATACTATCAAGTTTTTTCAAATAAAATCCCCGGGGTCAAAAATGGCCGTGCCCCGGGGGTCCAAAGTTTGTATTTTGAGGTTTTGCATGTTTTTCATATAGACATATAGGAAAAAACTTTAAAAAATCTTCTTCTCCGAAACCACAAGGCACAGAGCTCTCATGTATTACATGTAGCATCAGCTTATGGTCCTCTGCTAAGTTTGTTCAAATGGTGACCCTGGGGTCAAATTTGTCCCCGCCCCGGGGGTCACAGTTTTACATAGACTTATATAGGACTTTTCTTTAAAAAATCTTCTTCTCGAAAACTACAACAGCCAGAGGTTTGATATTTTGCATTTACTATAAGCTTATGGTCCTTTACCAAGTTTGTTCAAATGATGACCCTCGGGTCACATTTGGCCCCGCCCCAAGGGTCACATGTTTTACATAGACATGTATAGGGAAAAACTTTAAAAAATCTTCTTCTCTGAAACTGCAAGAGCCAGAGTTTTAATATTTTGCATTTGCTATAAGCTTGTGGTCCTCTACCAAGTTTGTTCAAATGATGACCCAGGGCTCACATTTGGCCCCACCCCGGGGGTCACAGTTTTACATAGGCTTGTATAGGGAAAAACTGAAAAAAATCTTCTTCTCAGGAACCACATGGCACAGAGCTCTCATGTATTACATGTAGCATCAGCTTATGGTCCTTTACTAAGTTTGTTCAAATGGTGACCCTGGGGTCACATTTGGCCCCGCCCCAAGGGTCACATGTTTTACATAGACATGTATAGGGAAAAACTTAAAAAATCTTCTTCTCGGAAACTGCAAGAGCAAGAGGTTTAATATTTTGCTGTTGCTATAAGCTTATGATCCTTTACCAAGTTTGTTCAAATGGTGACCCTGGGGTCACATTTGGCCCCGGCCCAAGGGTCACATGTTTTACATAGACATGTATAGGGAAAAACTTAAAAAATCTTCTACTCTGAAACTGCAAGAGCCAGAGGTTTAATATTTTGCTGTTGCTATAAGCTTATGGTCCTTTACCAAGTTTGTTCAAATGGTGACCCTGGGGTCACATTTGACCCCGCCCAAGGGTCACATGTTTTACATAAACATGTATAGGGAAAAACTGAAAAAATCTCTGAAACTGCAAGGTTTAATATTTTGCATTTGCAGCTTATGGTCTTCTACCAAGTTTGTTCCAATGGTGACCCATTGGTCACATTTGGCCCCACCCTGGGGGTTTGGTTACATTTGGCCCCACCCTGGGGGTCATAGTTTTACTTAGGCTTGTATAGGCAAAAACTGAAAAAAATCTTCTTCTCTGGAACCACATGGCACAGAGCTCTCATGTATTACATGTAGCATCAGCTTATGGTCCTCTACCAAGTTTGTTCAAATGGTGACCCTGGTGTCAAATTTGGACGCGCCCCGGGGGTAACAGTTTTTAAAAAAAAAAAAAAAAAAAAAATTTAATTTCTTGATTTTTGTTTCAAATTTTTTTATTTTTTTTTTTTCAATTTCAATTTTTTTTTTTTTTTTTTTTTCAATTTCAATTTTTTAATTTCTTGATTTTTGTTTCTATTTTTTTGAATGTTTTTTATTTTTTTTTGATTGATCATTATCTTTTTAATTACTTGACACTTACTTTAAAATTTCTTGTCGGCGCTACTCATCCTAAATGTCTTGTTGAATTTCGACGAAACTTGGCAGGAAGCATCGGTAAGATGTCTAGTTGTGCATATCACGCTTTTGTTCCAGTTCGCTGATTTTTGACTGAGTTATGGCCCTTTGACATTTTGTCGGCGCTACTCCTCTTAAACGGCTTGTTGGATTTTTACGAAATCCTCCGTATGATGTCTAGTTGTGCAAAGCTCGGTATATCAATGAAAGCTTGGACAATTTCGAAAACTAGCTAGATCTTGTTAGTAATAACAGAGTCATGGCCCTTGATTTGTTGAAAAATGCTATATTGTATTTTCCTTTGTTAAATCTATAGGAGAAGAGAGCTATATCTAGCTATATCTATCTAAATCTATAAGAGCTGTTTTAGCCAGTAGAGCATCCACAGGCCCTCTTGGGCCTCTTGTTAAGTTTTTTTTTTTTAAAGAAATTAGATAATACTCTAATAAAATGCTTGATAAACTCTAGCTGAGGCCGCAATTCACAGAACTTGAATGTCCTTCCAATCATAGATCATTTTCTAGAATTCTTGCCTTTTCGCAGGAGAATTGTTCCATGTGATTTACCTTCATACTTAGCAGGCCTCATTGGAGAAGATTTCCTATTACTGATGTCGTGTTTTATCTCTCCCTTGATACTCAAAACTTTGATTTTTATAATTGAAAAAACATTAAACACTTTAAAACGAAAGGATGGGTCGATTGATATGCATGGGTCCTTAGTGCTGATGGACTGATAAGGCTGAGCTTTTAATATTACAATTTATATCCCTCAAGATCAGTGTATTAAAACGTGACCAATAACATAGTAACACGTTTTACCTACTATTTTTAACGGAATTCAGTATGTAAGGAGCTTTTTTATTGGCCGTTACTTACAATACAATATCTGTGGATCGGTAACAGATTCTCATGATTTTATTGTATGATTAATAATACGACTTTGTTAAAAAAAAATTATGAGTGATGATTTTGTTTTTTGAATATATGGTACAGTATACAAATCATAAAAGATTATATTACTGGCCCCATTATTAACCAGGTACCGAAGTATAACAAATATTGATGCATCTTTCATACTTCTACAAATCCACCTCCTTAGCTGGGACGGGGAAGACACTGCGTTTGAAACTTTTTCTTACCGCTGCAGGTTTGAATCACACTATGAGCTCAGCATGGGGGCTTGACTTGTAAGTATTTAGAAGTCTTGATTCTTCCGGATGGTGGAAGGTATACAGTACTGGTTCTACACAGGAATGTATACAGTACTGCATGGGTCTACCCAGGAAAGTATACAGTACCGGCTCTACCCAGGAAGGTATACAATACTGGTTCTACCCAGGAAGGTATACAGTATGGGTTCTACCCAGGAAGGTATACAGTATGGGTTCTACCCAGGAAGGTATACAGTATGGGTTCTACCCAGGAAGGTATACAGTACCGGCTCTACCCAGGAAGGTATACAATACTGGTTCTACCCAGGAAGGTATACAGTACTGGTTCTACCCAGGAAGGTACTACCCAGGAAGGTATACAGTACTGGTTCTACCCAGGAAGGTATACAGTACTGGTTCTACCCAGGAAGGTATACAGTTCTGGTTCTACCTAGGAAGGTATACAGTACTGGTTCTACCCAGGAAGGTATACAGTACTGGTTCTACCTAGGAAGGTATACAGTATGGGTTCTACCCAGGAAGGTATACAGTACTGGTTCTACCCAGGAAGGTATACAGTACTGGTTCTACCCAGGAAGGTATACAGTATGGGTTCTACCCAGGAAGGTATACAGTACTGGTTCTACCCAGGAAGGTATACAGTACTGGTTCTACCCAGGAAGGTATACAGTTCTGGTTCTACCTAAGAAGGTATACAGTACTGGCTCTACCCAGGAAGGTATACAGTACGGGTTCTACCCAGGAAGGTATACAGTACTGTCTACCCAGGAAAGTATACAGTACCGGCTCTACCCAGGAAGGTATACAGTACTGGTTCTACCCAGGAAGGTATACAGTACTGGTTCTACCCAGGAAGGTATACAGTACTGGCTCTACCCAGGAAGGTATACAGTACTGGTTCTACCCAGGAAGGTATACAGTACTGGTTCTACACAGGAAGGTATACAGTACCGGCTCTACCCAGGAAGGTATACAGTACTGGTTCTACCCAGGAAAGTATACAGTACCGGCTCTACCCAGGAAGGTATACAGTACGGGTTCTACCCAGGAAGGTATACAGTACCGGGTCTACCCAGGAAGGTATACAGTACGGGTTCTACCCAGGAAAGTATACAGTACTGGTTCTACCCAGGAAGGTATACAGTACGGGTTCTACCCAGGAAGGTATACAGTATGGGTTTTACCCAGGAAGGTATACAGTACTGGTTCTACCCAGGAAGGTATACAGTACGGGTTCTACCCAGAAAGGTATACAGTACAGGTTCTACCCAGGAAAGTATACAGTACTGGTTCTACCCAGGAAGGTTTACAGTACTGGTTCTACCCAGGAAGGTGTACATACTGGGTCTACCCAGGAAGGTATACAGTATGGGTTCTACCCAGGAAGGTATACAGTACTGGTTCTACCCAGGAAGGTATACAGTACCGGCTCTACCCAGGAAGGTATACAGTACTGGTTCTACCCAGGAAGATATACAGTACCGGGTCTACCCAGGAAGGTATACCGTACGGGTTCTACCCAGGAAGGTATACAGTACTGGCTCTACCCAGGAAGGTATACAGTACTGGTTCTACCCAGGAAGGTATACAGTACTGGTTCTACCCAGGAAGGTGTACATACTGGGTCTACCCAGGAAGGTATACAGTACAGGTTCTACCCAGGAAAGTATACAGTACTGGTTCTACCCAGGAAGGTATACAGTACTGGTTCTACCCAGGAAGGTGTACATACTGGGTCTACCCAGGAAAGTATACAGTACGGGTTCTACCCAGGAAGGTATACAGTACTGGTTCTACCCAGGAAGGTATACAGTACCGGCTCTACCCAGGAAGGTATACAGTACTGGTTCTACACAGGAAGATATACAGTACCGGGTCTACCCAGGAAGGTATACCGTACGGGTTCTACCCAGGAAGGTATACAGTACTGGCTCTACCCAGGAAGGTATACAGTACTGGTTCTACCCAGGAAGGTGTACATACTGGGTCTACCCAGGAAGGTATACAGTACAGGTTCTACCCAGGAAAGTATACAGTACTGGTTCTACCCAGGAAGGTATACAGTACTGGTTCTACCCAGGAAGGTGTACATACTGGGTCTACCCAGGAAAGTATACAGTACGGGTTCTACCCAGGAAGGTATACAGTACTGGTTCTACCCAGGAAGGTATACAGTACCGGCTCTACCCAGGAAGGTATACAGTACTGGTTCTACACAGGAAGATATACAGTACTGGGTCTACCCAGGAAGGTATACCGTACGGGTTCTACCCAGGAAGGTATACAGTACTGAGTACTGGTTCTACCCAGGAAAAAGTGGGTAGTCTGCCTTTACCATGAAAAAAAATTGTAACGTAAAACCAAAAATTCAACCAATCATGTCCCAGACGTGAATTATAAATATAAAATTACAAAGGGCAAGATAGAATTATGATTATTGTGCTTTGCACTTTCTCTCATTTCCCTCTATCATTGTGTCAAGTTTCATTCCAGTGGCATTATTAGTTTTTAAGTTATTTTCCGGACAAGAATTAGAAGTATAAAATCACAAAGAGCAATAACTAATTTGAATGAAGATTGTTATGGTTCTTAGGCACTGCACTTCCTGTCATTGCCCTTTATAATTGTTCCATTTTAGTTCCATTTGTAGTTTTCAAGTTGTGCTCTGAACAATCCCAGAACGATGGACAGACAAAGTGACAACGATAATATGCGCACCCTGAAGTTTTTTGGGGAGCATAATTTTTTCTTACAAAGGATAAGATCATTGTTAATATGATAAGACGGTGTTTCGGTGCAGATGGAAGTGATGACATTAAGAGTTGTTGGAAGCAATGATTGTCATTAGTGACTGCCAAGAAGTGCTCCACATCGCCGACAAAGCACTACAAGTGTTATGTTCAAAACATATTATCGTGCAAACTTTACTTGCCTTCTCAAAATTGAAAACAGCTACAAAATAAAAAAATTATACGGCCTTGGAATTTATAAAATGCGGCTAAAGATGTACTATCCAAGAAACAAGTTTGAACCAAGTTTGGTCGTTCTATAGACTGGCATCAGGAGTCATTAATATTATAACCATTTAACTATTATTATAAAATTTCCTTAGCACTGAAAGAGGCAACTATCTCCACATATAACTTGTATGGTCTTATCTGAACATTAAGACTGGCATCAGTCCTTATTATAACCTTTTAACTATTTTAGTATAGAATTTCCTTAGCACTGAAAGAGGCAAATATCTCTACTTATAACGTGTATGGTCTTATCTGAACATTAAGACTGGCATCAGTCCTTATTATAACCTTTTAACTATTATTATAAAATTTCCTTAGCACTGAAAGAGGCAAATATCTCCACTTATAACGTGTATGGTCTTATCTGAACATTAAGACTGGCATCAGTCCTTATTATAACCTTTTAACTATTATTATAAAATTTCCTTAGCACTGAAAGAGGCAAATATCTCCACTTATAACTTGTATGGTCTTATCTGAACATTAAGACTGGCATCAGTCCTTATTATAACCTTTTAACTATTATTATAAAATTTCCTTAGCACTGAAAGAGGCAAATATCTCCACTTATAACGTGTATGGTCTTATCTGAACATTAAGACTGGCATCAGTCCTTATTATAACCTTTTAACTATTATTATACAATTTCCTTAGCACTGAAAGAGGCAAATATCTCCACTTATAACGTGTATGGTCTTATCTCAACATTAAGACTGGCATCAGTCCTTATTATAACCTTTTAACTATTATTATAAAATTTCCTTAGCACTGAAAGAGGCAAATATCTCCACTTATAACTTGTATGGTCTTATCTGAACATTAAGACTGGCATCAGTCCTTATTATAACCTTTTAACTATTATTATAAAATTTCCTTAGCACTGAAAGAGGCAAATATCTCCACTTATAACTTGTATGGTCTTATCTGAACATTAAGACTGGCATCAGTCCTTATTATAACCTTTTAACTATTATTATAACATTTCCTTAGCACTGAAAGAGGCAAATATCTCCACTTATAACTTGTATGGTCTTATCTGAACATTAAGACTGGCATCAGTCCTTATTATAACCTTTTAACTATTATTATAAAATTTCCTTAGCACTGAAAGAGGCAAATATCTCCACTTATAACGTGTATGGTCTTATATCAACATTAAGACTGGCATCAGTCCTTATTATAACCTTTTAACTATTATTATAAAATTTCTTTAGCACTGAAAGAGGCAAATATCTCCACTTATAACTTGTATGGTCTTATCTGAACATTAAGACTGGCATCAGTCCTTATTATAACCTTTTAACTATTATTATAAAATTTCCTTAGCACTGAAAGAGGCAAATATCTCCACTTATAACGTGTATGGTCTTATCTGAACATTAAGACTGGCATCAGTCCTTATTATAACCTTTTAACTATTATTATAAAATTTCCTTAGCACTGAAAGAGGCAAATATCTCCACTTATAACGTGTATGGTCTTATCTGAACATTAAGACTGGCATCAGTCCTTATTATAACCTTTTAACTATTATTATAAAATTTCCTTAGCACTGAAAGAGGCAAATATCTCCACTTATAACTTGTATGGTCTTATCTGAACATTAAGACTGGCATCAGTCCTTATTATAACCTTTTAACTATTATTATAAAATTTCCTTAGCACTGAAAGAGGCAAATATCTCCACTTATAACTTGTATGGTCTTATCTGAACATTAAGACTGGCATCAGTCCTTATTATAACCTTTTAACTATTATTATAAAATTTCCTTAGCACTGAAAGAGGCAAATATCTCCACTTATAACGTGTATGGTCTTATCTCAACATTAAGACTGGCATCAGTCCTTATTATAACCTTTTAACTATTATTATAAAATTTCCTTAGCACTGAAAGAGGCAAATATCTCCACTTATAACTTGTATGGTCTTATCTGAACATTAAGACTGGCATCAGTCCTTATTATAACCTTTTAACTATTATTATAAAATTTCCTTAGCACTGAAAGAGGCAAATATCTCCACTTATAACGTGTATGGTCTTATCTGAACATTAAGACTGGCATCAGTCCTTATTATAACCTTTTAACTATTATTATAAAATTTCCTTAGCACTGAAAGAGGCAAATATCTCCACGTATAACTTGTATGGTCTTATCTCATATATAAATAAATTCAGCCATGAAGAAAACCAGAGCTTGAAATAAAACAGTTTTAATGCAGAGCATTATTTTATTTTTTAATTTGTCTAATTTTATTATTAAATTTTATAGTTTATAGTTTAATATATAGTCTGATACCAGTTTAGTCGTGCTAGTGTATACAGTTTTTATAGGTTAGTGGAAACTGTGAACGGTGACCTCAACTCAAGATTATTAAGCGTTTATAAGTCTAACGCGATTTTTTTTATAATAAAATGTCAACCCATATAAATTTGACTGTCAGGTAAAATGTGTAGCAGTATGGTAGGTTGATGGGTTCAATGGTGTTTTACGTCATTTTTAGCACATGTTAGGCTATAAAATTATGATGGTTGATTGTTTTGTGGTGGAGGCAGTCTGAGGTCACCACTTTTTTCTGGGTAGAACCAGCACTGTACACCTCCCGCCCTCTGTAAGAATCAACACTTGCTCACTTACAAGTCGAGCTCCCATTGGGATTCAAACTCGCAGCAGTTAAAGGCTAGGAGGTTTAAAACACAGCTTCTTTACCATCCAGACCACAGAGGTACATTTGTCTGGGACAAAACTTAATAACAACTTATGGGACTGGAATGAAACTTGACACAATGTAAGAGGGCAATGAGCAGAAGTGCAGAGCACAAGAATCTTAATTAACCTTATTCAGATTTGAGTTATTGCCCTTTGTAATATTATGTTTATAAGACCAGAGTTTTTTGATTCCTCAAACCCTTCGACCCCAAGTCCTGCAAAAGTGAAAAAAATAATTAATGTTATATAAATTTGTTCAGGTCCATTATATGTTTTACAAAGTGACTAACACCATTACAAGATACACTCCTCCTCCTGTGGAACATTTTCCTAAAAAATCTGAGAACCAAAAAAATAAAAAAAACTCTGGCCTAAATCGTGTCTGGAACAAAACTTGAAAATTACTAATGGGACTGAAATCACACTTCACACAATGATACAGAGCAATGAGACGAAGTACAGAGTGCAAGAACCATAACTCTGTATTCATTCAAATTAGATTTATTGCCCTTTGTAATGTTATAATTCTTGTCTAACTTGAAAACTAATGGAGTGTTTGGATAGATTGTCTCTAGTTTACGCTTGCATTTGTTTTAATAACATGTTTATCATACATATCTTTTATAAAACGGATTGCCATTCATCTTTAATTCATCTTTAAGTCACTCATGTAATTATAACTTTCACATGACATCATCAAAATAATTTGACCAATCAGTGATCAATAAATTAAAGACCTCCACATTTCGGTAGGGGGTAAACTCGATCTTTATCGTTGGTGCTCAACTGACGTTAGCCCTTTATAAAACTAGTTTGTAGTGATAATTATATTAAAAGCTTTGTTTTTTGTGTACATCTATGTATTTTCTTTTGGTGTTGTCTGATTTTAAAACACCAATATGGATACATTTAATTTAATTCATGGTCTAATATTTTCGTTTTTCATAAAGAGATTGAGGATAAAGTCCGAGTAACCACCTTTATATCCACTACTGAATATCTCGACCTACCGGAAGTTGACCGGATGTGAAAGTTATGAATAACACGCGGACCTACATAAGTTTGATTATTGTAATTCACACAAGCATGCATTTGGGTGAGCATCCATCAGTTCTACAGCTATTTTTCTTTGAAATACAAAATAACAAAGTATTAAACTTTGGTAATATTGTTCCATTTGTTCCATTTGGCCCATTTCCTACATTGTGGCTTAAAGAGAGATGAAAGTGACCCAGCACATCAGGGAATTGGCAGTGGTTGAATCAGGCTGTAATCAGGCATAATTTGTTCTACGATACAGGTGCCACTGTATGCCACATTAGTTTTCTGAGAACTGCCACAAACAGTTGCAGGTCATTGAATAATTACATACCACACAAAAGCTATGTAATATAACCCTTAAAACTCTGCCCATTATGCCAAATGCAGATGTAGGTTGCTGGCGAAATTATGGGTTTCACAGAAATATACAGTGACATGTCCTTCAATATGTACTGTTAATTATATTCAACATTCTTTTCTTTACAATCATCAAAAAGAAACTTTAAAATAAAATAAAAAGTTAACTGTGCAAAATATTGGGGAGATTATGTACGCGCACGCGTGAATACTTCCAGCATGCTTTGGAATGCTACCAGCACACTGTGGAATGCTACCAGCACACTCACTGTGGAATGCTACCAGCACACTCACTGTGGAATGCTACCAGCACACTCACTGTGGAATGCTACCAGCACACTGTGGAATGCTACTAGCACATTGTGGAATGCTACCAGCATACTCACTGTGGAATGCTACCAGCACACTGTGGAATGCTACCAGCACACTCACTGTGGAATGCTACCATCACACTGGAATGCTACCATCACACTGTGGAATGCTACCAGCACACTGGAATGCTTCCAGCATACTCACTGTGGAATGCTACCAGCATACTCACTGTGGAATGCTACCAGCATACTCACTGGAATGCTACCATCACACTGTGGAATTCTACCAGCACACTGTGGAATGCTACCATCACACTGGAATGCTAGCTACCAGCATGCTCACTGGAATGCTACCATCACACTGTGGAATGCTACCGGCATTATCACTGTGGAATGCTACCATCACACTGTGGAATGCTACCAGCATAATGTGGAATGCTACCAGCATACTCACTGTAGAATGCTACCATCACACTGTGGAATGCGACCAGCACACTGTGGAATGCGACCAGCACACTGGAATGCTACCAGCACACTGTGGAATGCTACCAGCACACTGTGGAATGCTACCAGCACACTGGAATGCTACCAGCACACTGTGGAATGCTACCAGCATACTCACTGTGGAATGCTACCATCACACTGTGGAATGCTACCAGCACACTATGGAATGCTACCAGCATACTCACTGTGGAATGCTACCAGCAAACTGTGGAATGCTATCATCACACTGTGGAATGCTACCAGCATACTCACTGTGGAATGCTACCATCACACTGTGGAATGCTACCAGCATGCTCACTGGAATGCTACCATCACACTGTGGAATGCTACCAGCACACTCACTGTGGAATGCTACCAGCACACTGTGGAATGCTACCAGCACACTGTGGAATGCGACCAGCACACTGGAATGCTACCAGCACACTGTGGAATGCTTCCAGCACACTCATTGTGGAATGCTACCAGCACACTGTGGAATGCTACCAGCATACTCACTGTGGAATGCTACCTTCACACTGGAATGCTACCATCACACTGTGGAATGCTACCATCATACTGTGAAATGCTTCCAGCATACTCACTGTGGAATGCTACCATCACACTGTGGAATGCTACCAGCACACTGTGGAATGCTACCAGCACACTGGAATGCTACCAGCACACTGTGGAATGCTACCAGCATACTCACTGTGGAATGCTTCCAGCACACTGTGGAATGCTACCAGCATACTCACTGTGGAATGCTACCAGCACACTGTGGAATGCTTCCAGCATACTGTGGAATGCTACCAGCATACATCACACTGTGAAATGCTACCATCACACCACACTGGAATACTACAACAGTCACAGTAGACCGACACCGAGCCAACCAGTGCTTTTACTACCCTTTCTTTATTTGCTTAATGTCAGGCAAAGGAGCTGCTACTATCATTTTTATTAAGACTTCAGTTTGACCTGGCTGGGAATAGAAACGATGACCTCCGTCAGAGAGGTGGATCCTCTACCACTTAGTCATCAATAACATTATTAACAGTCTATTAAATTAGTTTAGAATTATTTTTGGTTTAGAATTTGCCATTTAGAATTTGCCATATCAAAAAGTCAAGAAACTCATTACTCAGTGAGTAATGCAAATACTAAAAATATCCTTTTTTATGCAAAAAATGGAACACATTGTGTTCTGAGAACACACTGAGTAACACTTTGAGTGTCGCCGATATAGGACTCAACTGTGTTCTGAGAACACACTGAGTTCCATGTTTTGAAAGTAAATGAATATTTTACGTGTTTGCCTTTTGCATTACTCATTGAGTAATGAATTTCTTGACTTTATGATGTGGCAAATTCTAAACAAATTCTAAACAAAAAATAATTCTAAAATGATTTAATAGACTATTTATTTTGGTCGAATAATTTGTGATTAATAATAATGTGTGTGCCGAGCTTTTTCAGTATGTTTTAGCAATATAACAGTAATGGTGAAACAACTTTCTTTGTTTTTTAGCTCTCATTAAATCTGGATTACGATGTAAATTTCTCCTAGTATTCATAACTTTCACATGACATCATCAAAATAATTTGACCAATCAGTGACCAATAAAATAAAAGACCAACATTCTGGTAGGGGATAAACTCGGTGTTTATCGTTGGTGCTAAACTGACTTTAGCCCTTTATAAAACTAGTTTTAGTGATAATTATATTAAAAACTTTGTTTTTTGTGTATGTCTATGTATCATCTTTTGGTGCTGTCTGATTTTAAAACACCAATATGGATATATTTAATTTTAAATCATGGTCTAATATTTTCATTTTTCATATAGAGATTGAGGATAAAGTCCGAATTAACCTTTATTTTCACCTACTGAATATCTGGACCTACCAGAAGTTGACCGGATGTGAAAGTTATGAATTGAATACAATGTCCAAATTTCATCTTGATAGCTGTGAACTGAAAAAATAACTCCGTTTGAAGGGCCATCAAGATTCCTAACATAGGAAAGCAACCATGCCTAGTATGAAAGAAGTAACTTTATTCGATTTAATGACATCAAAATATTGAATAGCAATAGTAATCAAGCACCTGTTTATTTACGGTAATCAATTTAATCGTGACATTAATACAGCTTGATTACTGCCAATATAGAACTAATGGTGGATGACACTTGACATTAAAGTCAATTAAAACTAGTTCTTAGCTCAATAAATCAATTATGGTCTAAACAATTTAGATGTAATAATCTATTCTGGTAGTTATTTCATTGATTGGCGGTATACAGGTTCTTGATTAAAATATATAATCATTTCTTTGATTGGCAGTGTACAGTTTCTTGATTGATATATTAATATATATATGTTAAGAATGAAATGGATAAAAAACAACTCCAGAAATGCTTTATTTAAGGCAATATGACAACTGTTTGAACACTTTCCAGCTATTTTAAAAAATGAAAATCTCGCTGTGACCTATTTTTCACCTAGTTTTTAGCCCTATTAGCTAAGAGTTAGCATAGCTTATTGATGGTGCATTGTCATCCGTCCATAAACTTCCAGTTTTCACAAATTTTATTTTAAGGTTTGTTTCCAGGTATTAAACTCTTGAATATGTTAAATGTTAATATAATAATTTGCTTCTGATTTTCATCAAACTCAATTTCAAGGACTTATTTCAATAAGAGTGAGGGCTGGCATGGCGCTGTCGGTAGCGAGGCGGATTTGTAACCGGAGGCCCCGGGTTCAATCCTCCGTGGTGCCACTGAGTTTCGTCATTGTGTTCTTGGGCAAGACACTTTCCCTTAGCCCGTAAACCGGGCGGTCCCATGTATCGATCTATTCTCCGAGCACATCAAAGAACCATAGGAATCTACTCGATAAGAAGAGTAGGGCACGGTTCCTGGATTCCTTTGTATCCTTCCCCTCTCTCTGGGGCGGCGCTAAATAACATATACTGTGTTGATGAGCCATTAAACAACATTCAATTCAATACATTTAATAAAATTGACACTTGTGTTACAGAGTTATTCCCCTTGATTTTGTTAATCATTCATTCATACTCAAAAAAATCAACTTGTTTGCGCAGTAACTTAAGTAATTGGTGTCGGATTTTCAAAAATGTAATTTGAAGGTTTGTTTCAATATTAAGATCTTGAAACAGTCTATTAAATCATTTTAGAATTATTTTATTTTTAGAATTGTGTGATTCTTGGTTTCAAGAAACTCATTACTCAATGAGTGATTCAGTCTAAATATGTTTCTCACAGCAATTAAAAGGCTCAGTCAGTTCTGAGGACACACTGAGTTGCATCATAATAGCATGACGTGATGTCATAATAGCATAATGTGATGTCATAATAGCATAATGTGATGTCATAATACCAGAAAGTGATGTCATGATAGAAACAATCAAATGAAAATATGAATGAAACATTCTGATTGGTTCAGTGATAAAATTGGACCAATGAAACCAGTTAATTCAAAACTCATTACATTCACAGAACACATTGAGGTTTTAATTGACATTGAGTAATAAGGATCTTGAAATGCAGATACACAAAATTCTAATAATAAAATAATTCTAAAATTATTTAATAGATTATTAACTAATAAAAAAAAATTACCTCAGAACACAAAAATAACTGTGACGCTGAGTTATGACGTCAATATAGTGGTGCTGACATAGACGCCATCCGCCGATAACGATCAGTAAAGCGAATAATTTCGGTTAAAATCATGCATAAACTGATCTAAAATGTAATGAACAGATTATTTAACTGCTAGGGAAATCCTTCACTCAGTGGTAGAGTGTTTTGTTTTTCACTCACTCACATACCTTCGATTGTGAAAAGAACCACACTTCTATCATCTCGTGAAGGATTTCCCTAGAATCGATCCCAGCAGTTAAATAATCTCTGTTTTATATTGATTATGCGATAACTTTAGCAGGTTTGTTTCATTAAGATCTTGGACGATTTTTGACACTGAGCAACACTGATGCAACATAAATGCATTAGTCCTGTTAAAAAAAATCTCACTATTTCTGAAAACGATTCCCTTACATGCTTGCAATAAGTATAAGGTATGCCAGCAAAAAGAGTTCATAAGCCTTAGAGTTTGCAAAACTGAAAACGCGAAATAATTTTGGCTGTACTCCAATCTTTGTTTACTCAGTTGGAAGTACCAAGCAGAAATAAAAAAATAAAAAATAAAACTTTGATCAAACTGCTTGATAGATAATGTAATCAAAGCATGGATTGCATGACAGTTGTTTATGTTAATGTTTATCTATTATGTATATATTTATATTGGTAGAGGTACTCAGTTTATACAGTTGCAATAATTTTTGAAAACAGCAAACAACCAAAAATCCTTGCATAATCATATGAAGATATTGAGTGCAGGAAGATACAAATGGGAAAACCTGAGTGCAGGTGTATCTGGAAAAAAAATCATGAGTGCATGTAGATAATAGATATGGGAAAATCATGAGTGCAGATAGATATGGGGAAATCATTGGCACCCTTACTATTGAATTAGATTCCTGTGGCTCTTTAACCCTTGACTCGCTAAGCAAGACTATAATAGCCTTCCCTTAACCCGCTAAGCAAGACTATAATAGCCTTCCCTTAACCCGCTAAGCACGACTATAATAGCCTTCCCTTAACCCGCTAAGCACGACTATAATAGCCTTCCCTTAACCCGCTAAGCACGACTATAATAGCCTTCCCTTAACCCGCTAAGCACGACTATAATAGCCTTTGTGTCCATTGTAAACCCAGATCAGGGTTTGTTTTTGCAGGAATCTTAAGGCGCGATGACGTAACCAATATGGACATTCGAGTAATGTTGCGAAGCAGTGTACGAGATGTTGCGAATGAAATGGAATGGTCTTAATTCAAAGGAAGAACAGTCCATTATATATATGTAGCGGGTTAAGGGTTAAGGTGCTTGGAGGATATACTCTGATAAACACAACTACCCATCCCCATCTGATAGACTAAGCTTACGGTAGCGTCTTGCCTAAGGACACAAACAAGTAACACAGTTGCATCAGTGAGACTCGAAGACAAACTGATATAGAGATCTTTTCCACTGGACCACTGCAGCCCCTATTTTCTTAGAAAGTGATGATCTGTTTGACTTTATTATATTTTGTCAGACATTTGACCATCTCAATGAGCAGTGGTATTCTGTCAGTGAGCAGTGGTATTCTGCCAGTGAGCAGTGGTATCTTGTCAATGAGCAGTGGTATTTTGTTGGTGAGCAGTGGTATTCTGTTGGTGAGCAGTGGCATTCTGTCAGTGAGCAGTGGTATTCTGTTGGAGAGCAGTTGTATTCTGTCAGTGAGCAGAAATATTCTATCAGTGAGCAGTGGTATTTTGTTGGTGAGCAATGGTATTATGTCAGTGAGCAATTGTATTCAGTTGATGAGCAGTGGTATTCAGTCAATTATTAGTGGTATTTTGTCACTGAGCAGTGGTATTCTGTCATTGATTAGTGGTATTTTGTCGATGAGCAGTGGTATGCTGTGTCGGTGAGCAGTGGTATTCAGTCATTGAGCAGTGGTGTTCTGTTGGTGAGTAGTGGTATTCTGTCATTGATTAGTGGTATTTTGTCAGTGAGCAGTGGTATTCTGTTGGTGGGCAGAGGTATTCTGTCTGAGCAGTGGTATTCTGTCAGTGAGCCATAGTATTCATTTGGTGAACATTGGTATTCTGTCTGAGCAGTGGTATTCTGTTGGAGAGCAGTGGTATTCAGTCAGTGAACAGTGGTATTCTGTTTTGTCAGTGAGCAGTGGTATTCTGTCAGTGAGCAGAGGTATTCTGTTAATGAGCAGTGGCACTCTGTCAGTGAACAATGGTGAGCAGTGGTATTCTGTTGGTGGGCAGAGGTATTCTGTCTGAGCAGTGGTATTCTGTCAGTGAGCCATAGTATTCATTTGGTGAACATTGGTATTCTGTCTGAGCAGTGGTATTCTGTTGGAGAGCAGTGGTATTCAGTCAGTGAACAGTGGTATTCTGTTTTGTCAGTGAGCAGTGGTATTCTGTCAGTGAGCAGAGGTATTCTGTTAATGAGCAGTGGCATTCTGTCAGTGAACAATGGTATTCTGTCTGAGCAGTGGTATTCTGTCTGTGAGCAGTGGTATTCTGTCTGTTAACAATGGTATTCTGTTGGTGAGCAGTGGTATTCTGTCAGTGAGCAGTGGTATTCTGTTCTGTCAGTGAGCAGTGGTATTCTGTCAGTGAGCAGAGGTATTCTGTTAGTGAGCAGTGGTATTCTGTCTGTGAGCAGTGGTATTCTGTCTGTGAGCAGTGTTATTCTGTCTGAGCAGTGGTATTCTGTCTGTGAGCAGTGGTATTCTGTTAGTGAGCAGTGGTGAGCAGTGGTATTCTGTCAGTGAGCAGTGGTATTCTGTTCTGTCAGTGAGCAGTGGTATTCTGTCAGTGAGCAGAGGTATTCTGTTAGTGAGCAGTGGTATTCTGTCTGTGAGCAGTGGTATTCTGTCTGTGAGCAGTGGTATTCTGTCTGAGCAGTGATATTCAGTCTGTGAGCAGTGGTATTCTGTTAGTGAGCAGTGGTATTATGTCAGTTAGCAGTGGTTTCTGTCAGTGATCAGTGGTATTCTGTCTGAGCAGTGGTATTCTGTCAGTGAGCAGTGGTATTCTGTCTGAGCAGTGGTATTCTGTCAGTGAACACTGTTATTCTGTCTGTGAGAATGGTATTCTCTGTGAGCAGTTTTATTCTGTCTGTGAGCAGTGGTATTCTGTGAGTGAGCACTGGTATTCTGTCAGTGAACAGTGGTATTCTGTCTGTGAGCAGTGGTATTCTGTCAGTCAGCAGTGGTATTCTGTCTGTGAGCACTGGTATTCTGTCAGTGAACAGTGGTATTCTGTCTGTGAGCAGTGGTATTCTGTCAGTCAGCAGTAGTATTCTGTCAGTGAGCAGTGGTATTCTGTCAGTGAGCAGTGGTATTCTGTCAGTGAGCAGCGGTATTCTGTATTCAGCAATGAGACCTGAACTCATCATTACTGAATTCAAGAATCACACATACTTAATCCACTAAGCTACCGCACAGCTCACACATCTCTCCTTATAACAAACTACTGTCATTGTCATTATGTTTTGCACATCCTTTCATATAAACAAGGTTATATATCACTAAGTGAGTATATCACCAATTACTTAAAGATAGGGTGTCAGTGTTAAAGAATATTAAAATTATAAACAACAAATACTGTCAATATGACCAGATAACACCAGTACATTCACATAAATAAGTAGCTGTGTGATGGGCAAGACATTATGTATTAAAAAAACGGCATGTTATACTGACAGCATATAGCTGCAACTTCTCCAGAAAAAAAAAGTTAGTTCAGCAAGACAGAATAATTCTCAACAGCGCAGCTTGTTAGTATATCACGGAAACAGAAGATGTTGAACCAACAGCATAATGCTGGTAGCGTTCACAAAATGTCATGGGATTTTATAACAGCCCACCATAACTTTCTAAGAAGTTGGTGTAATGGCAAGTTTTGATGATTTTAAACATGACTGCATTTTGTATAGACTGTATTAACTTTAGGGAATATTATAAAGTGATATGCGATGATGTTAATGTTTCCATTGCTTGTGCCCCAAGACCTTTCACAGTGGTTGTCACATAGTTGTTTTGATTTGGTATTACCGTCTTTAGAATTTTTTCTATTGCATGTTCCCCAACCTTACTCACTTACGGCTTAGACTTGTTTTTATTTAATACAGTCTTTGACTTTTGCCGTTGGTTGTGCCCTCACAGTGGTTGCCATACAGTTTTGATTATGTACCCTATTCTTCTTTTGCCATTGCTTGTGCCCTCACAGTGGTTGCCATACAGTTTTGATTATGTACGCTATTCTTCTTTTGCCGTTGCTTGTGCCCTCACAGTGGTTGCCATGCAGTTTTGATTAAGTACCCTATTCTTCTTTTGCCATTGCTTGTGCCCTCACAGTGGTTGCCATACAGTTTTGATTATGTACGCTATTCTTCTTTTGCCGTTGCTTGTGCCCTCACAGTGGTTGCCATGCAGTTTTGATTAAGTACCCTATTCTTCTTTGCCGTTGCTTGTGCCCTCACAGTGGTTGTCATACAGTTTTGATTATGTACCCTATTCTTCTTTTGCCGTTGCTTGTGCCCTCACAGTGGTTGCCATACAGTTTTGATTAAGTACCCTATTCTTCTTTTGCCGTTGCTTGTGCCCTCACAGTGGTTGCCATGCAGTTTTGATTAAGTACCCTATTCTTCTTTGCCATTGCTTGTGCCCTCACAGTGGTTGCCATGCAGTTTTGATTAAGTACCCTATTCTTCTTTGCCGTTGCTTGTGCCCTCACAGTGGTTGCCATACAGTTTTGATTATGTACGCTATTCTTCTTTTGCCGTTGCTTGTGCCCTCACAGTGGTTGCCATGCAGTTTTGATTAAGTACCCTATTCTTCTTTGCCGTTGCTTGTGCCCTCACAGTGGTTGTCATACAGTTTTGATTATGTACCCTATTCTTCTTTTGCCGTTGCTTGTGCCCTCACAGTGGTTGCCATACAGTTTTGATTAAGTACCCTATTCTTCTTTTGCCGTTGCTTGTGCCCTCACAGTGGTTGCCATGCAGTTTTGATTAAGTACCCTATTCTTCTTTGCCATTGCTTGTGCCCTCACAGTGGTTGCCATGCAGTTTTGATTAAGTACCCTATTCTTCTTTTGCCATTGCAAGTGCCCCATCCTCAAGTCAAGTCGTGGAGTCAAAATTGTAATCACTAATTAGCACTAAAGATAGTATCACGGCTGAATACATTACAAAACTTATACACACAAATTCACAATTTAGTTGTATTTAATACACTTTGCCTTTTTGCCATTGCCCATTTACCCCAACATTACTTGTCACTCATCTGATTATAATTATATTGTTGTTTCAGATAGTTTCCAAGGTTGATGTGGTATCAAAACAGCTATTTCAAAGTCTTCTTCATGATGTTAATTAACAAAATAATCAGCATGTTACAGAGATACTATTTTAAATGGGAAGCATGACTGTTGCTGTGTTTCTAGGCTTTTAACTTATTGCTGAGCAATAATTATTCATTGGAATTCACGGGGCTTGTTAAAAAGGTTTTAAAGAGCAAATCAAATAATATCCACATTCATTTGGTGTGGTTGTATAGGAAGTTCTATATCGCAGCCTCAAGAGCAGTGCAAACATCATTAATCCTGTTCAGGAAGTGTTAAGTATTGATGCTGCTGTTTGTACAGGATATGTGTTTCCAACAAGTGTTTAAAGTTAGGATCACCTTGCCCATTATGTTATGTCAACTGTATGGTAGGATCACTTTGCCCATTATGTTGTGTCAACTGCATGGCAGGATCACCTTGCCCATTATGTTGTGTCAGCTGCATGGCAGGATCACCTTGCTCATTATGTTGTGTCAGCTGCATGGCAGGATCACCTTGCCCATTATGTTGTGTCAGCTGCATGGCAGGATCACCTTGCCCATTATGTTGTGGCAGCTGCATGGCAGGATCGCTCATTATGTTGTGTCAGCTGCATGGCAGGATCACCTTGCCCATTATGTTGTGTCAGCTGCATGGCAGGATCGCTCATTATGCATGGCAGGATCATCTTGCTCATTATGTTGTGTCAACTGCATGGTAGGATTGCCTTGCCCATTGTGTTGTGTCAGCTGCATGGCAGGATCGCTCATTATGCATGGCAGGATCATCTTGCTCCTTATGTTGTGTCAGCTGCATGGCAGGATCGCTCATTATGCACGGCAGGATCATCTTGCTCATTATGTTGTGTCAACTGCATGGTAGGATTGCCTTGCCCATTATGTTGTGTCAGCTGCATGGCAGGATCGCTCATTATGCATGGCAGGATCACCTTGCCCATTATGTTGTGTCAGCTGCATGGCAGGATCGCTCATTATGCATGGCAGGATCATCTTGCTCATTATGTTGTGTCAGCTGCATGGCAGGATCGCTCATTATGCACGGCAGGATCATCTTGCTCATTATGTTGTGTCAACTGCATGGTAGGATTGCCTTGCCCATTATGTTGTGTCAGCTGCGTGGCAGGATCGCTCATTATGTTGTATCAACTGCATGGCAGGTTCATTTTGCCTATTATGTTGTGTCAACTTAAGTCAACTGTATGGTAGGATCACTTAGCCCATTATGTTGTGTCAACTGCATGGCAGGATCACCTTGCCCATTATGTTGTGTCAGCGGCATGGCAGGATCGCTCATTATGTTGTGTCAACTGCATGGTAGGATCATTTTGCCTATTATTTTGTGTCAACTGCATGGTGGGATCATCTTTCCCATTATGTTGTGTCAACTGTGGTGAGATCATCTTGCCCATTATGTTGTGTCAGCTGCATGGTAGAATCACTTTGCCCATTATGTTGTGTCAGCTACATGGTAGGATCACTTTGCCCATTGTGTTGTCTCAGTTGTATGGCAGGATCATATTGTCCATTATGTTGTGTCAACTGCATGGCAGGATCACTGCCCAATTTGTTGTGTCATCTGCATGGTAGGATCACCTTGCCCATTATGTTGTTACCTTCATGTTAGGATACCTTGCCCATTATGTTGTGTCAGCTGCGTGGTAGGATCACCTTACCCATTATGTTGTGTCAGCTGCATGGTAGGATCACCTTACCCATTATGTTGTGTCAGCTGCATGGTAGGATCACCTTACCCATTATGTTGTGGCAGCTGCTTGGCAGGATCACCTTACCCATTATGTTGTGGCAGCTGCATGGTAGGATCACCTTGCCCATTATGTTGTGGCAGCTCCATGGTAGGATCACCTTACCCATTATGTTGTGGCAGCTGCATGGTAGGATCACCTTACCCAAAAAAGGCGTCAGCTTTAGTGCAGTCTTCACGCTAATTTTTTCACAGCAATTGGGGCAAGGTGATCCCACCATGCAGTTGACACAACATAATGGGTAAGGTGATCCTACCATGCAGATGGCACAGCATAATGGGCAAAGTAATTGCACCATGCAGTTGCCTCAATATAAAGGGGCAAGGTGATCCTGCCATGCAGTTGATACAACATAATGGGCCAAGTGATTGCACCATGCAGTTGACACAACATAATGGGTAAGGTAATCCTACCATGCAGCTGACACAGCATAATGGGCAAGGTGATCTCACCATGCAGTTGATACAACATAATGGGCAAAGTGACTGCACCATGCTGTTGACTCAATATAATGGGCAAGGTGATCCTGACATGCAGTTGATACAACTTAATGGGCAAGTTGATCCTACCATTCAGCTGACACAATATAATAGGCAAGGTGATCATGCCATACAGGTGACACAACATGATGGGCAAGGTGATCCTACAATGCAGTTGACACAACATTAACATTCTTCGTCGTAACCGGCTTGCCCGAAGTCCGGGGCAAGTAGCTTTGATTTCGGGCAAGCAGAAATTACCATCTTTGCCCATTGTGTTGTGTCAACTGCATGGTGGGATCACTTTGCCCGTTATGTTGTGTCTATGCATTGCATGATCATGTTGCCCATTATGTTGGGTCAGCTGCATGGTGGGATCACTTTGCTCATTAAGCTGTGTCAACTGCATGGTGGGATCACTTTGCCCATTATGTTGTGTCAGCTGCATGGCATGATCACCTTGCCCATTGTGTTGTGTCAATGCATTGCAGGATCATGTTGCCCATTATGTTGTGTCAGCTGCATGGCAGGATCACATTACCCATTATGTTGTGTCATCTGCATGGTAGGATCACATTGCCCATTGTGTTGTGTCAGCTGCAGGGCAGGATCAACTGCATAGTGGGATCATCTTGCCCATTATGTTGTGTCATTTGCATGATGGAATCACTTTGCCCATTATGTTGTGTCAACTGCATGGTGGAATCACTTTGCCCATTATGTTGTGTCAACTGCTTGGTAGGATCATCTTGTCCATTATGTTGTGTCAACTGCTTAGTAGGACACTTTGCCCATTATGTTGTGTCAACTGCATGGTAGGATCACCTTGCCCATTATAGTGTGTCAGCTGCATGGTGGGAAGACTTTGCCCAGTATGGTGTGTCAGCTGCATGGTGGGATCACTTTGCCCATTATGTTGTGTCATGGTGGGATCACTTTGTCCATTATGTTGTGTCAGTGGCTGCTGGAGTCAAACACCCGGACATCGCTGTTACTGTTGTCATCGGGTCCCATGATTAGGAAGTTATTTAAATGGAAATGAATATGTTAAATGGGGCTCGTGTTTTCTGTAGGGTTCATGCTTCATACAAATATGAATACCGTATTTTACCTTGTATAGTACGCAGTTTTTTTACCACTTTTACGGTTTCCGAAAGGGGGGTGCGTACAATATAAGGAAACAATAAAAAGAACTCTTTTTTTTCTTGCAGGAAATCGATGTCTGGGAAGAAAAACGTTGACGACGAACAGACATTGAGACAGAAAATTGTGAATACCGATAATACACAATTTTTACGTAATTTACTCGCTTCATATAAGTAATATATTGACTTAATCCGATTTATAAATGAATAAAGTGTATTATGATGCTTCTTTTTGTATAAATGTTTGCATGTTTGTTGTAAAACTTCAATAAATTGTGTGAAAAATCGTCCATCGATCTTTTTGTTTATATCGCGTGACGTAATATCACGTGACTTCCAGCTGTTTAGACTGGTACATACTGGGTACATGTAGTATTTTTACAGTTCTATTCTATTCTTATATTTATAGGATTTTATTTAATATTTTATAAAAAATTAATGAAGTTTTTGCTTTATTTTGAAATACATATATTTTAGACGACGTAGAAAGGCAGAATCGCCCTACTTTGAAATGGCAATTATTCAATAATGTTTGTTACCCTTGTGAAAACATGCTTACCGGTACACATTTGATGATTGATAATTGGGTCAAACAATATCGCACCTCGGCTGCAGTTTTGACACATTATAAACACGGGCAGAATGGGTTATTCTATTTTAATAATCCTTTGAAGTTGCCGCGAGTATCGACTATTTCTGGGGATGCACTTTGACACGCCGTGTGACCTTTACCAGATTTAGCCATGGGGTACAGGTAACTTATCACGCGTTACACAGCTGATTCACTTATGATAAACTCTGGTTCCCGTGAATACACAATGTTAGTATAATCGGCGTAATGGATTACGGAAACCAACGACTTTGTTTGTGTTTTAGTTGACGTAATTATCGGATTACGGACAATTATCTGCGGCATTATAATAATTGGCTCTTTGATGAGATGATACAAGATAGGTACTCCCCTGAAGATTGGCAATTAATGATTGAAGTAATTATATTTTCTTTTGTACGCTAATTATCTCGATCGTGATTTTTAAAAAAAAAAAAAAAAAAAATTTTTATTTTCGTTGAATGGTTCATCTAGGAAAATTACTGTCAACACAAATAAATAAACACACCCACACCCCTCCCACTAGTTTATTTTACCACTATTACTACAATACATCACAGTCTGAATATGCGTTATACATATGAAAATGAAAAGCTTCTTCTGTTCATGTTTCTTAACAAATGACTTCACCTTTATCTGAAAAAGAAAGCATAATATTTTGATGCGTACTATACACGGAAACAACTTTTTTACCCCAGTTTTGACCTCCGAGAAGGGGGTGCGTACTATACACGGGTGCGTACTATACAAGGTAAAATACGGTACACAGTTTAGTGTTTGTTTTTGAACACCCATATTTGGCCTACTTTAATATTTCATGAATATAACTGCAGGTCCTTTAATAAATCAGTTTGGTGAGGGATCTAGGATTTTGTTCAGATCAAAACTACTCTTAATATTAGTTTTATGGAAGGACAATTCTCTGATTGCAAATAACAATTCCTTAATTTATATTTTCACATGCACCTTTTACACTTACTTGTTAATGGAAACTTACCAGCAATATGGTCACCTGTCCTGAATTTAAATTGTAATGTAAATAAAAAATGTAAAGTAAAATAAAATTGCTGATTCATTGTTGTGGGCATGACACCATTTGAAATATCCCAGTCATTTAGTCATGGCCATTGAAGTTTTTCTGCAGTATTTTTTTTATAAGACTTAATTGAATAAGCTTTGATTGTTATTACATTTAACATGTGGGTTATTACCTTAGATTGGCTTTGATAAAATACTTTCTGAAGCATTTAAGTACAAAGAAAAAGTTAAATTAACAAATCTCGTGGGGATTATAGGACTTACATTGTGGGTGCAAACAATTAAAAATAATTATGGAAGAGTTCTTTAAAGATAGTATTTTTTTCATAAATCAAAATCAAAATCCTTTTATTTTCATATCAAAATATCCAAAATATCGTACTCTTTTGAACAATCAAATGTTGGAAGTTTATGAAATGCAATTCAAATTCAGTTAAAGGGACACATGGCAATATGATTTGTTTAATCTTGATCTGTTCAAAAACCAGCCAGATCGGACCAGTAACAGTTGAGTTATGGCCCTTGATTTAGTTAAAAATGCTATGTTTTGCCTCATTATGATCATAGGGACTTCAGTTTTCATCCGAACTTTACCAAACTTTACAAAAAAAAAATTCAATATATACTCATCATGACAACATCGACATGACCATACTAAAATATACAGATCAAGGTCACACTGAAGGTCATTATTTGGGTTAAATATTCATTTTTTTCCTCACAAAAACTTAGTCGGGCTAGTTTGTCAAAGTCATTTATCAGGGTCCTAAAAACCTTGTTATACTGACAAAGTGCTGACGGGCGACACACGTGTTCCGCGGAACACCCGTCAAGTCAATTACTTCAAATTCCCTGTAATTACATTTTGATTGGAATCTACATGCTGATTTAAAACCAAGTGGGTGAACAGCTTTGTGTATCCCATGTTTACCAAAAATACATATCTTCCAAATGCATGTCTATGGTATGGCACCTCATTACAGTAAATCCTGGAACTTGACCTAGATATTATGGCCATAAACATTGTCCTAAAGTTTCATCAAGATCAGATTATAAATATTAAAGTTGTTGGTCAGAAGCGAAATTGGTGACGGAATGATGGAAAGAAGGAAATGCAAATTCAATAGTCTTCCTCCTTTGACAGTGGACAATAAATCTGAAAAAATAGGGCTATCATAGCTAGATATGGAAGTATATATGGCTATATGTATTTGTTGATCTGCCCAAAATGTATGTGAAAGAACAAGATTGTAATTACAGACGTAAGTGGACATACTATTTTGGTAAACAACTTTGTTTGTGTATCCCATGTTTTCCAAAACTACATTATCTTTCAAATGCATGTCTATGGTACGGCACCTTTTTGCAGTAAATCCTGGATCTTTCTTGCAGACATATCAATATATTGATAATTCCGGAACCAGCAACTGCTTCTATTTTTTTAAGAAACATCTGTTATCGCCCTCTAACTAATAGAGTGTACTGTAATCAAATTCAGAGAATTGTGGTGCCACTGCCAAAGGGCTATAACTTCAGCATGATATGTATGATCTGACTGGTTATCGTACTTGACCAAGATATAATGCTCATAAACACTAACCCCAAGTTTCATCAAGATATGATTATAAATGTTTAAGTTATTGAGTGAAAGCGGCATGATACATGTGATCTGACTGGTTATGGAACTTGTCTGCGATATTATGTCCATAAACATTAACCCCAAGTTTCATCAAGATTGGATTATAAATGTCAAAGTTACTGAGCGGAAATCGCAAAAAAATCTTCATTCAGGTATAAAAAATCAAAGGGCCATAATAACTCCAGCATGATAGGTGCGATATGGCTGGTTATCAAACTGTTGGCCAAGATAGTATTGAAATAAACATTGTCTGCATGTTTCATCATGAGTGGATTATAAATGTTAAAGTTACTGAGCGGAAACCACAAAAAATCAATAATTTTTAAAAACCAAAGGACCATAACTCCGGCATGATATATGGAATCTGTGGCCGTGATATTATGCCCATAAACATTGACCCACGTTTCATTAAGATTGGATTAAAAATGTTAAAGTTACTGAGCGGAAACCGCAAAAATCATCAATTTTTAAAAATCAAAGGGTCGTAACTCCAGCGTAATATATGCAATCTGGCTGGTTATCGAACCTGGCCATGATATTATCCTCATAAATACTGACCCCACATTTCATCAAGATTGGATTATAAATGATGAGTTATTAAACCACAAAATTCTTAAATTTTCAAAAATCCAAAGGGCCATAACATAACATAACGGCCAAAATAGGTGCGACCTGGCTGGTTATCGAATTTCGCTGACATATTTTGCCCACAAACATTGTCCTAAAGTTTCATCAAGATTGGATTATAAATGTTGAAGTTATTGAGCTTAGACTGCAAATCTCCAATTTCAAAACTCCAAGGGCCATAACTCCGGCATTATAGGTGCGATCTGGCTGTTTTTTGTAGCATTCTGGTTGGTTATCGAAATTGACCTGAGCGTTGTTAACATCACTGCTGCAGGTTCAAATCTCACTGGTACTCGAATTATAAATAAGGAAGTGTCGATTTTTATGGATGGCGGGGAGTATACAGTACTGGTTCTACCCAGGAAAAGTGGGTGGTCTTGCCTCCACCACAAAAAAAATTACCATCATATAAAATTATAACACCCTGCGACACTTACATGTGTTGAAAATGACGTAAAACACCAAACAAACAAACTTGACCTAGACATTATGGTCATTAACATTGTCCTAAAGTTTCATCAAGATCGGATTATAAATATTGAAGTTATTGGTCAGAAATGAAAGTCAATTTTGAAAATTCCAAGGGCCATAACTCTGGTATTATATGTGCGATCCAACTGGTTATCAAACTTGACCTAGATATTATGGCCATAAACATTGTCCTAAAGTTTCAGCAAGATCGGCTTATGAATATTAAAGTTATTGGTCGGAAACAAAATTGGTGTTTGAACGACGGAAATACAAATTCAGTAGTCCCCCGTCGTTCCATCATTCTGACATTCCGTCATTCCATCATTCCATCATTCCGACATTCCATCGTTCCATCACCAGTTTTGTTTCCGGCCATAATATCTAGGTCAGTATGGAAGTTATTAACTTAGTATGTATGGCTATATGTATTTCTTGATCTGTGAAAGAATGAGATGGATTTACAGACTGCTGATGGATATAATTTTAGTCTTAAATTACAGAACATGCCTTAAGCACAAACTGTGTGTACTCTGATCCAGTAATATTTCAGAATATTATGTGTTACATTTTTACAGGCAAACTGATGTTTTGCTGCAAAAATTTGTGTTGATATTATTAACAACCATCCCACTCAAAATAATTTGATACTGTAATGTCACATGCTGATACACAGTTGTGTCTTTACACAGTTATCCACTGTTTTTAATAAAGATAATGAGGGTACCACAGGTAATTATGTTCTGTCCTAGGTTTATATTTGTTTTGCCAGTTTGGTGTTAACGAGCGCACAGTTTTATTTTTGTTGCCAGAATTAATCGCTTGTTTTTGTTGGTCATGAAAGGGTCTTACTGTCATCTGTTGTTGTTTGTTTTTCAAAAAATGTGTTTTTTTTCAGAAAGTAAATGCAAACTTAAGGATTATTCAGTGTAAGTTTAAAAAAAAAAATTGCTTGAAATGGTCAACCTTTTTTAAAATTTCTTTGGTTTAAATAAGCAAATTGTTTTTAAATTTTTATGACCAAAATCTTCAACTACACAATAAATGTATTTTAAGATTCGTATATATCTTCCACACACATGTGGACGTACCAGTTACACTTTTATAATCTTGAAACATTTTGTTTTAAATATTTGGCAATATATAATTTTTCTCAATTAACTAAACCATAAATCTTGATATTTCATAATCATTTTGAAGCTGCCTTGTTCATACTTGGGAGTATTGTGTTGCTCTAGTGTGTGAAATACCAGTAAATCTGAACCATTCACTACAATATTGATACTCCAGAGTTCAAAATGATGTCTGTTCATGATTAGTTAACAAAGATGGATTGTACTTTAATTGGGGGTGTTGGTATGAAATGGAGATTTGGCACACCATCTAGTACTTATGTCATGCCTAATGATTTCAGGTCAAAATCATTGACTTCAGACATGCAATTACTTAACCTGCACGTTTAATTTGTTCTATAGCCTTCTGGTCATTTGTATTAATATCAGACCATTTGTATAAATATCAGACAATTTGTATAAATATCTGACCATCTGTGTAAATATCAGACCATTTGTGCAAATATCAGACCATTTGTGTAAATTCCTGACCATTTGTATAACTATCAGGCCATTTGTAACAGTTTTACATAGAGTTATATAGGAAAATCCTACAAAAAAATTCATCTTCACTGAAATAGCAATAGCTAGAGGTCTCATATTTTGCATGTTTTAAGTTTATTGTTCTCTACCAAGTTTGTTTGAATGGTGACACTGGGTTAAAAGTGTCTGCTTGCAGAGTTGCAGTTTTACATAGACATAATTACATAGAGAAAAAAATTAAAATCTTCTCTAAACTTACCAGACCTATTTTATCTCACCCTATGTGTTACCCTTGCACAATTCTACATTGGTGAAGTTCATCAGGTGAGCCATTTAGGACCAAATTCAAGGCCAAATGACCCTCTTGTTTGATAAATGTTTTTTAAAAAAACACTAACAAATCTAATGTGAGGAAAATTTAATTTACATAAAATTGTTTTAAGTTTCTCATATGATTTTAACTCTCTAGTGAGTTTTGGCTAGATTATTAAACCTCTAGGATGAGGAAATATGAAAGGGCAATACCATTATTTCGGTTTCAAAAATGGAAACAAGTTTTAAAAATAGAAACGAACTAAGACCGTAATGGGATGAGCCAGACTGGAAACCTTGTCGAGGAGAAAATAAAAGTATTGGATTACCTTGGAATGAATTAAATTGAAATTTAAATTAAAATTTAATTAAATTGAATTGTTGTTTAATGGCATATCAATACATTGTATTCATAACTTTCACATCCGGTCAACTTCCGGTAGGTTGAGATATTCAGTAGGTGAAAATAAAGGGGTTTACTCACCTTTATCCTCAATCTCTACAATGAAAAATGAAAATATTAGACCATGATTTAAATTAAATGTATCCATATTAGTGTTTTAAAATCACACAATACCGAAAGAAGATACCTATATGTACACAAAAAATAAAGCTTTTAGTATAATTATCACTACAAACTAGTTTTATAAAGGGCTAAAGTCAGTTGACCACCAACGACAAACAGCGAGTTAAGCTGCCCCCTACCAGAATGTGGAGGTCTTTTATTTTATTGATCACTGAATGGTCAAATTATTTTGGTCATGTCATGTGAAAGTTATAAAATGAAAATTGGGATCTGTTTCAGAGTTTGGTAAAACATATATAAAGATGTGTAACCCTAATTAAGATATAGACTGGAGATTTATTTTAATTGCATTTCAGCAGATTATTAAAGATCAGGATTTCTGAGTTAAAGAAAATTCATAATCACTATATAATATTATTGACCAACTCGGAACACAAAAATAACAAACTGAATTTTGAGTTACAAAGTCAATAAAGTTTTTCGGACGTCGATAAAATTTTCTGAGAACATTCAATGAAGCGAAACATTTTGGTTAAAATCATACACAAACTGGTTTAAAATGGAATAATGTGTGCTGTATTCAGTTATATTAAAATCCTTATCTAAGTGTTTTTCAGCATGTCTACCATCTCGTGAAGGATTTTCTCATGTAAAATTAATGATGACTGATTCAGTAAAGTTGACATTGAATTAAATTTATTCCTTCAAGAGTGATTTTCATCCATGTGTACTTGATACAAACCTACAGGGAGTTTTTAGTTGGAATACGCTACTACCAGTGTATTAACCAGCCAATCATGCAGTCGTCTTTTGCACGGCCATTTTTAAAAAATCGCGACAAATATTTGGTGGAGTGGGTGGGTTAAAAAAAAAATTTTTTTTGCTTAACACTTTCACTCTTACTTTCTCAATATTTGTTATGTTTTGTATACATTTATAGAAGGAAGATGATCTAAAATGTACAGTTTTCACTTTTATCTGTAAAAATAAATTACCCCAGAGACACCCATTTTGTCGGGAATTGGCGCTTAATAGGTGTGTGTTAGCAAATTATTTTGCACACCCAGTTCTTGAATTTGTGCCTAATACACTGCCTACTACTGTTTGTTGCAAACACTGTTCCTTTCATTTATTGCAAACACAATTCTGGTCTCATTTGTGGCAAACACTTTTCTGGGCTCATTTATTGCAAACACAAGTCTAGTCTCATTCTTTTCAAACATAGTTTTGGTTTTGTTTGTTACAAATACAGTCATGTCTGGTCTCATTAATTGCTAACACTGTTTTGGTCTCATCTGTTGCAAACACTGTTTTGGTCTCATCTGTTGCAAACACTGTTTTGGTCTCATTTGTTGCAAACACTGTTTTGGTCTCATTTATTGCAAACACTGTTTTGGTCTCATTTGTTGCAAATACTGTTTTTGTCTTGTTTATTGCAAGCACAGTTTTTGTCTTGTTTGTAGCAAATTGTCAGTTCTGGTTCCATTTAGTGCAAATACTGTTCAAGTCTCGTTTATTCCAAACACTTCTGATATTCATTGCAAACGCTGTTTCTTTGGGCCTGATGATGAGCAGCAATACACAACAACACTGTACAAATTATTTTCTCCTTGCTTCATGAAACAATTCTCTGTGGTTCCTTAAACTTACAACGGTTCTTAGACACAATGGTTGTACAACAGAAATCAGTTACAAGAACAAATGAATGCATTAGGCCATTATTTTTTGATTATTCGTTTTAAGAACCCTCCTAGGATAAAAGGAAATCAGGAATTTTATTTTTCCATAAGGAATTTTATCATTTTATTTTAATTTTGCCTCCTCCCAAATTTTAATCGAATATTTTATTCTCATTTACTTTGCAGCAAAACAAAGAAATACTTTTTTTCCCCTCCTCCTTCTCTGTCTCAATGGTTCCTAAAATAAATAATAAAAAAATAGAGGCCTTAATGTATGTAGTTATGGCAACCAATGTTCACTATTTTGAGAAGTTTCAAAAAAACTTCACGGAATAAAAAAGTACAAAGATTATTGTTGTAAAAAAAGCACTGTTGGTTATGAAGTGTTAAAATGCATGTGCTTTGCAATAATTATAAGAAAAATGTTACTATTGTCTTGCTGGCATTAAGCTACCTTGTTATATCTTTCAGGCGTTTCATTAGAAGATTTAGTTGGTTGTGGTTTCCCCCGACACAGCTAGCTGGAGTAGTAACATTTTCTCTTGTATTCTTAAGTATTGTAATGAGAAATACCTCAAAATTTCCAACATAGTACAACATTCTTGCATGCTTTTACTCCTTCATAACTGTCTGGTTTTATAACATTTTCCAACAAAACTAACAACAGAAGCAACAACTCCTGTGACTTAATTGAATCATAATTAGGTAAGCACCCAGCTTCATTACCAAAACTGTATGGAAGGGGAAGTTTGTACTAGAGGTTGCATGATTCCTGGGTCATGTACCATTAAGCACACTTTGCATTCAAATACCTGTGGAATGGTGGAGTATTATAGTAGTATAACTCGTCTGGGACACTTCACTCCTAATGGTGCCATTATTACTTCAAAAACATCATGGGAATTGCATGCTGGAAGTAGTTTTCAGAACATTGCCAAAATTTATGTGTCGCCGGAGAGCCAGTCGAGTGGCAATTGGTTTGCCTCTGAAATATCATAAAGTTAATTATTGAAAATAATTATATTTGGTCCTGCTTCCTAGTAATAAAGTAAACTTTATTTTCAATTTCCTAATTTCTAATCAGAGATAAAATACTCATGTCAAGACCCCTGTTCTCCCCAACCTCTAATAATGCACAATTTAGTAATTTTTTTAAAAAAGATGAAGAATAGCCTGGAATGATTATGACCAACTAGCACATAAATATTATGACCATTATATTTTCAAACCTACATGCAGTTCCACAGCCCACGAGGGAATATTGTATTGTAAAGCCTTCTCACGCAACCCAGAGGAACATACCTTTGTTTCAAAATATGAGCCGAGAACATTGTTTGCAATAAAATATACCAGAACAGAGTTTGCCCTAAATAAAACCATTAATGAGACCAGAAGAAATGAGACCAGAACAGTGTTTGCAATAAATGAGATCAGAACATGAGACCAGAAAAGTGTTTGCAATAAATGAGACCAGAACCGTGTTTGCAATAAATGAGACCAGAATCGTATTTGCAATAAATGAGACCAGAACAGTGTTTGCAATGAATGAGACCAAAGCAGTGACCACTTTCAGTGGCAGTGGGGGTTAAGAAGTGTAAAAAAAGTGTAAAAATTAGAATAAAGTCATAGCTCAGATGTGGAGCACATGCCTAAAAGTAGGTCATGATGTCACAATTTCTGACCTTGATCACAGGCGGTTTCAATATGCTGACTCAGTGTTCAGCCTTCAGTGTTCATGTAGTGTTTGTTTGTCAGAGATACACAGGTGAGAATATTATGAATGAATTGGGTTACATCCCGTTGATTCGCTCTTTGTTGACTTGTTTTTATGTAGCATTAAATGTGTTTTTTTCATGAAGATACTGCCTACTACACCAGAACATCCGGACCACCGGCTTCTCAGAACATCTAACTGCCTGTAAGCTGTTAATGTACAATCTCATGCCATGTTGCCAAATGGAGTGTTTATTGTTACTTCTGGGATATAAAACAGATTATAGACGTATTTTGTTTTAAGAACGCTTAGTTTTTTTTCCCCCACATGGCTTTAAATTTACACCTGCCAATGTCTAGGGGATCTAAAATGAAATTAAACTTCCTGCAAAGTCCAAGATGGCCGTCATGGCTAAAAATAGACTAACTTAGGAACAGTTGTTATCACAGCTTCTAAAACCAAAAGAGAGAGATTGATATGAGAAATTTACCAAAAAAATTGGCATGATACGAAGTATAGTTCAAAATTGAAACCTATTTTGATCAGATTATCAAAATGGCTACAAGCGGCCATCTTTGATAACATTACACATGTTTCCTCTAGATATGTTAATGTTATCAAAGATTGCCGCTTAGTGGCCATTTTGATAACTGATCAAAATTGTATGTAAATTACTTACTGGATTTTCAAGAAGCTTTCTACAACTTTTTACTATTGGTAATGCCGACTTGGTCTTAAAAGAAATTCAATTTACGGCAGCTAAAAATATAGAAATTTATTTTTCAAGAACTGTAAGAGAAACTTTACCTTGTTTATAAAGCCTTATATAGAAACAATTAAATGGGGTTGCTTCTCATTAAAATATCAGTTTAGGTTATATTGGGACAGCGACCTCACAGGGAGATGAGATGAAACATTTTCCCATCAGACATGCCTCCACCAGGGAGAGATCCCATGCGGGGCAGAGGTCTGTAGCTCTGAAGAAAATGCCGTATCCACTGAGTGCCTTATATAGGAAAAACTGACGGTATGACATTGCTTCTAGAGTAATCTGTTGCAGTTGCAGTGAACACTTGAACATCTGCAAGATAGATTTTCAAGTCAGACACACAAATAAACCGATCATCACCATGTAACTAGTATCTCTCTTAAATTCTCCTGAGAATAGTATTTATATATTATTCCCTGTCTTATCAGACTGAGATAGCTTAACTACTCAGCCTTTCACTGCATAGCTTGCATGCAAATGCTTATCACAGAAAAAATATCAGGTAAATTTTGTACAGTTCTAAGCACCTGACTTGTTAATGTAATGTATGGACAGGAATTCGTACAAAATCTGCCTGGGTATTAATTGTAATTAAATCTATTTTATCAAAGTATACATCTGAAGATTTTAAGATAAACTGTTTAGCTTGTGTAACCTACTTGAAACTAAGATCTGATATATATATTACAAGATCAACTCTGTTTTTGTTTTTAAAAAATATATACTAAGTTCTGTTACAACATGTAGCATGCTGGATCACAGCATACAACTTTGTTGCCATAGGATTCACAGTATCTGGGTCAATGTGACTGTAACTTGAGCTTGTTGCCATAGTATTTATAGTATCAGGGTCATTGTGACTGTATCCTTGACCTTGTTGCCATAGGATTCACAGTATCTGGGTCATTGTGACTGTAACTTGAGCTTGTTGCCATAGTATTTACAGTTTCAGGGTCAATGTGACTGTAACCTTGACTTTGTTGCCATAGAATATCAGGATCAGGATCAATGTGTCTAAACCTTGACCATATTGCCATAATATTTACAGGATCAGGGTCAATGTGACTAACCTTGACCTGGTTGCCATAGTATTTCAGGATCCGGGTCAGTGTGACTAAACCTTGACCATATTGCCATAGTATTTACAGGATCAAGGTCAATGTGGTGACTGTAACCTTGACCTTGTTGCCATAGTATTTACAGGACCAGGGTCAATGTGACTAATCTTTACCTTGTTGCCATAGTATTTACAGGACCAGGGTCAATGTGACTGTAAACTTTACCTTGTTGCCATAGTATTTTCATTTTCAGTGCCAATGTGACTCACCTTGACTTTGTTGCCATAGTATCTACAGGATCAGGGTCAATGTGACTGTAACCTTGACCTTGTTGTCATAGTAATTACAGGATCAGGGTCTATGTGACTGTAACCATCACCTTGTTGCCATTGTATTTACAGGATCAGGATCAATGTGACTGTAACCTTCACATTGTTGCCGTAGTATTTACAGGATAAGGGTCAATGTTCCTGTGACATTGACTTGTTGCAATTAGTATTAACAGTATCAATGTGCCTGTAACATTGACCTTGTTAACATGGTATTTACAGAATCAGTGTCAATATGAATGTAGCATTGACATTGTTACCGTAGTTTTTACAGTATTACAGTCAGTGTGTCTGTAACCTTGACCTTCTTGACATGGAATTTACAGTATCAGAGTCAATGTGACATTGACCTTGTTACCGTAGTATTTACAGTATTACAGTCAATGTGTCTGCAACCTTGACCTTCTTGACATGGTATTTACAGTATCAAACAGGCATGACATCTTGCAGGCTGATCAGGGTTTACACTGTCTGGATGCTCATCAGTCATTTGGCCAAAACACCGCTTTGTACTATAAATGGACTGGTCCAAATTCAAAGAAAGGACAATCCATTATACGTTCATAGAGGGGTTAAGTCTCCTTTGTATTTTTGGCTTTCAGAAAAAGACTGAAAACAAGATCCTGATTTTCCAAATATAACTACTGAGACAAGAGCAGGTCTACTTGTACTGGTGATATAGTACCCAAATTCTCAGCCTGGTCACACACCTGCTATATTTATGAATATGGATCATTCCATTTATGTTTCAGAAGGGTGATTTGGAGAAAGAAATTACTGTTGAGCAGCAAATAGGATATACTAAGGTTGATGTTGTAAGGGATTTAATTGATATAGCTTTATAATTAAACTTTGTGGTAGCATCATGACATTTTTATAAGCTGGAAAAATATATATTTTTTAGACTAGGATAAAATTGAATGAGATTATAAAGTTGCATGGGTAATGTTGCATAAAAACTCATAACATTCGGGGAATATAGGAATGTTGCTCTTGATGTCTAGTTGGTCCTTAGAGTAAAAGTCAGGTTGGCCTATAATTCAAGATGGGCACCATGGCTAAAAATAGATTTTAATTGGAATTTTGTAGCCACTACTTCTCTAAAACCATAAGTGGTACCTTTACCAAAATGAGTTCCATAAAACTTTACAGGAAAGTTGGTCTTGATGTCCAGTTAGTCCCATAAAAGTAAAAATCAGGTTAGCCGGAAATTCACGATGGCTGCCACAGCTTAACTACAAGTTTGTGGCAACTACTTCTCAAAAACCATAAGTGGTATTGATTTGGAACCTTTACTTTACATGTAGTTGGTCCTATTAAAACAAACTTCATTTTGATTCTTGTCAAACATGGCCACCAGCTGTCATCTCGGCCATCTTTGTTTACAAAGACTACTTCTCTGAAAGTGTTTGTCTTATTTCCATCAAACATCGCAGGTTCCCATGGCTGATCAAAATCTATCAGTAGAGCTTCAAGGTCATTGACCTCTTGTTTTATTCTTAAGAACATTGTATGTCAGTATCTGTTATATTTCATTCTCCATCATCATACTTTCCTCACAATATGAATTTTAAAATGTTAAAAGGTGTTTCCTCTACTCTTCAAATCAAACCCTGCTCCTCTACTAACCTTGACCTTAACTTTACACTCAAATGGACAATTTAACTTTTGCTTCAAGCGACTTCTCCTCAGAAACCGCTTGGCCAATTTTGACCAAACTTCACAGATGAATGCTTTTTAGATTTGTTTAAATTAGGTCAGCACGACATCCACCATTACCATATATGGTCGAAACTTTAAAAAATCTTCTTCTTAAGAACCGCTGGACAGATTTTGACAGTCTAGGCATAGGCGATCTTTTGAAAGAAAAACTATCAAGTTTGTTCAAATGAAGTCAATGGGGTCAAAAATGGCCGTACCACCGGGTCCAGTTTGTATATTGAGATTTTGCATGTTTTTCATAGACTTATATAGGGAAAAAAAATCTTCTCTGAAACCACAAGGCACAAAGTTATCATGAATTACATGTAGCATCAGCTTATGGTCCTTTACCAAGTTTGTTCAAATGGTGACCCTGGGGTCACATTTGGCCCCACAACAGGGGTCACATGTTTTACATAGACTTGTATAGGTCCTCTACCAAGTTTGTTTAAATGGTGACACTGGGGTCACATTTGGCCCCTCCCCAGGGGTCACATGTTTTATATAGATTTCTATAGGAAAATATTTTAAAATCTTCTTCTCTGAAACTACACGAGCCAAAGGTTTAATATTATGCATTTACTATAAGCTTATAGTCCTCTACCAAGCCTGTTAAAATGATGATCCTGGGGTCATATTTGGCCCCACCCCAGAGGTCACATGTTTTACAAAGAAATAAATACATAGGGAAATTTTTTAAAAAAATCTCAGAAACAGCTTGGTCAATTTTGACCAAACTTCACATGTATGGTCCATAGGTGAATGTTTTTCAAATTTATTAAAATTAGATAAACACGACATCCAAGATGGCCGCCATAGAATATTTTTTGAATTACTTCTTGTACACTGGGAAGCTAAGGCTGTAGGTTCAATTCCCGCTGGATTTTATTTTATTTATTTTTTAATTCTTAATTTTTATTATTGTTTCCTGTTTGGATGCGTTTTTCTTTTGTTTAATTTTTCTTAAGTTTGTTTAGACCAATCAACACTTGCGTAAAAAATCCAGTATGGCATCATCGCTCAAAGGTCATAGGGGGAAAATATCACACGTATCCAATGTAAACAGTATGGTAGCTGAGTGCATCCATTGCGTTTGCTCTCATTTACAATAGCTTTTGCCTGTTAATATCATTTGTTTGCTTATTAAATGATACAACAGACGTTAATTTTGCTAAGATTGTTATTGTCATAGTCAAATACGTGTTTAAAACCATTAAATGCGAGATTTTTCTTATCACTATTGAAGTGTCAAATTTGATGATTTTCGCACATTTTCATTATTTTTGCACACTGTTTTAAGTTGGGAACAGGTCAGAAAAGAGATTTAATACATAGACTGTCACTCTTTATACATCAACTATCACTCTACTTTTAACTTGCAGAGAGAGAGAGAGAGAGAGAGAGATTTTTAATACATCGACTATCACTCTACTTTTAACTTGCAGAGAGAGAGAGAAAGAGAGAGAGATTTTTAATACATTGACTATCACTCTACTTTTAACTTGCAGAGAGAGACTGAGAGAGAGATTTTAAATACATCGACTATCACTCTACTTTTAACTTGCAGAGAGAGAGAGAAAGAGAGAGAGATTTTTAATACATTGACTATCACTCTACTTTTAACTTGCAGAGAGAGACTGAGAGAGAGATTTTAAATACATCGACTATCACTCTACGATGTTTAATACATCGACTATCACTCTACTTTTAACTTGCAGAGAGAGAGAGAAAGAGAGAGAGATTTTTAATACATTGACTATCACTCTACTTTTAACTTGCAGAGAGAGACTGAGAGAGAGATTTTAAATACATCGACTATCACTCTACGATGTTTAATACATCGACTATCACTCTACTTTTAACTTGCAGAGAGCGAGAGAGAGAGATTTTTAATACAATGACTATCACTCTACTTTTAGTTTGCAAAAGAGGGGAAATTCTTCTCCATGTCTAAATTAATGCATAGGCCTGCCCTAGATTTGAATTAATTTAGGAGGATGAAGTTTCCATTTGATATCACAGTGCTTTTTGTGTCGCCTTTTCAAAGAATATGCGATACTTCGAAAAGGCGATACATAGGGATCACTTTGTCGTCCGTCTGTCAGTCCGTCACAAAAACTTAACGTTGGCTATAATTTTCTCATTTCTTGATATTACTTCATCAATATATACTCATCATGACAACATCAACATGACCATACTAAAACATAAAGGTCAAGGTCATACTGAAGGTCATTATGTTGGTTAAAATACTCATTTTTTTTCTTCACGAAAACGTATGCCAGTTTGTCAAGGTCATTCATCTGGGTCCAGAAAACCTTGTTCCTATACAGTATATCAGTCACAACTGTTTAAAACATCATATTATAAATTAAATTGCCATGCTTCAAAAGCATTTATATTAAATACTGATCTTGCTGGAGTTGTTGTACCACAGACCCCTTGACCTCAAAAATCAGCCAGAGACACGTCACTCCATTTAGACCTGCGTGTGCTGATATGAATGGTGGTCTGATGCTGACAAGAAAGTTCCAGGGGCCTGAGGTTTTCATATATGAAGCTCAGCTAAGAGAAGAGAAAACATACTCAACTTATTTTGCCAGTATTAAGTCAATCTAAATACTTAGTAGTGTAAGTTTGTAATGAAATAAAATAACAAACACAAAGGTTGTTATAATGTCATAACTTCCCCTAGGGTGAAATTTTGAAAAGGCATAAACACGCAGTTTAATAGTAATGGAGGTAATTAAAGGACAAAAGGTGGATTAAATAGGTCTAAAGACATTTCCCTGGCGAATTCCCTTATTCACAAATTTAGCGAAAGTAAAACTGAAATAAGCCTGAATATTTTTACATGTAACTTGCAGTTGAATATGTCTATACACTTTTGAAAATGTGCAGACCAACACAGCATTTGGAGACGCTTTCTCCTTGTTGCAGTACATAAATACAAGTGACTGATGACGGGGAAAACTTAAAAAAAAAGGGGGTTGATGTGGTAATGAAACATACATGTAACTGTGCAACTATATCCATTTGCTGATGTTCGTTGTGTTTATGCGTGTGTATAAGGCTGTATATATATATATGTGTGTGTGTGTACCTTTTCTACTTACATGTCAGCTAGCTGTTTATAAACATCAACAATAACATATTTTCTTGTTAGAAGTTTTAAAATGGAATACTTCTCCCTCTATAGTCATTACCAAACACAAATGAAAACAACTTTGCTGTTTATCAAGTTCGGTTGAAAATTATTATTTTTTAAGAACATGCTTGTACATGTATATTAAAACATGAGGACTCTGTGTTTTTTTGTTTCTTATTAATTCACAATAGTTAAGTGTTTTTCTTATTAATTCACAATAGTTTAGTGTTTGTTAGCTGATGTTAATATGTAACTGAGTGATCACAAACCAAGAATGATGTAGATGTTGCGATATATCGACAAGACTACACCATATGAATCACAAGGAATAAGTTATATATGCTCCCAAAACTAGCTTCGAGTTTGGGATGACAGTAGGGTGTTTGAGGTTTGGTGCACCCTAGAACCTGGTTTAAACCCCAGTCTTTTTTGCCACTGACCGTTTGAAGACGACAGCCCTATTGTCAACCTTTTTTGTGTGTTTTTGACGTCATATTCCTTATTAACATTTCCATTCATGTTTTTCGTTTCGCGTGTTTTAGAGTTAACTGTATTCTGGGGAAGCTGCTTTTCCTGTTCGACTTTTATACTTTTTTAAGTGTTTCTACGACTAAACTTCTGTTGCCCTGGTTGCTAGGTTAAAGGATAATTTTCATCATTTTTAGCTCTACTGATCAGAGATCAGCAGAGCTTATGCCGTGGTGCGGCGTCCGTCGTCCGTCCGTCTGTCTGTCCGTCCGTCTGTCCGTCTGTCTGTCCGTCCGTTAACTTTTATTTGTAGCGACTACTCCTCTGAAACTACTGGATGGATATTCATAAAACTTTACAGAAATGTTGCCCATGAAGTCTAGTTGATCCTAGCAAAAATTCATGTTGATGTGAAATCCAAGATGGCCGCCAAAGCTAAAAATAGATTTTTTAAATTCAAGTTTGTAGCGACTACTTCTTGAAAACTATAAGTGATATTGATATGGGACTTTTTCTTAAATGATCAGCATGACATGATGTTGGTCCTTGTCGAAAATCGGTTTGATTCGACGTTAAACATTGCTGCCAGCGGCCATCTTTGTTTACATAGAGTTATATAATGAAAACTTGTAGCGACTACTCCTCTGAAACTACTTGACGGATTTTCATGAAACTTCACAGGAATGTTGCTCTTGATGTCTAAATGATCCTAGAAAAATTTCAGGTCGGCCGGAAATTCAAGATGGCCGCCACGGCTAAAAAAATAATTTCAAAATACAAGTTTGTAGCGACTACTTCTTGAAAACTATAAGTGATATTGATATGGGACTTTTTCTAAAATGATCAGCATGACATGATGTTGGTCCTTATCAAAAATCGTTTTGATTCGACGTTAAACGTGGCTGCCAGCGGCCATCTTTGTTTACATAGAGTTATATAGTAAAAACTTGTAGCGACTACTCCTCTGAAACTACTTGGCGGATTTTCATGAAACTTTACAGGAATGTTGCTCTGAATGTCTAATTGATCCTAGCAAAATTTCAGATCGGCCAGAAATTCAAGATGGCTGCCACAGTTAAAAATAGATTTTTAAAAAATAAATTTGTAGCAACTACTTCTTGAAAATTATAAGTGATATTGATATGGGACTTTTTCTAAAATGATCAGCATGACAAGATGGTTATCCGAATCGAACATTATTTTGATTCGACATTAAACATGGCTGCCAGTGGCCATCTTTGTTTACATAGAGTTATATAATGAAAACTTGTAGCGACTACTCCTCTGAAACTACTTGACGGATTTTCATGAAACTTCACAGAAATGTTGCTCTTGATGTCTTATTGATTCTAGCAAAATTTCAGGTCGGCCGGAAATTCAAGATGGCCGCCATGGCTGAAAATAGATTTTCAAAATACAAGTTTGTAGCGACTACCTCTTGAAAACTATAAGTGATATTGATATGGGACTTTTTCTAAAGACATGATGTTGGTCCTTGTCGAAAATCGTTTTGATTCGACGTTAAACATGGCTGCCAGCGGCCATCTTTGTTTACATAGAGTTATATAATGAAAACTTGTAGCGACTACTCCTCTGAAACTACTTGACGGATTTTCATGAAACTTCACACGAATGTTGCTCTTGATGTCTAATTGATCCTAGCAAAATTTCAGGTCGGCCGAAAATTCAAGATGGCCGCCACGGCTAAAAATAGATTTTTAAAAAATAAGTTTGTAGCGACTACTTCTTGAAAACTATAAGAGATATTGATATGGGACTTTTTCTAATATGATCAGCATGACATGATGTTGGTCCTTGTCGAAAATCGTTTTGATTCGACATTAAAATGGCTGCCAGTGGCCATCTTTGTTTACATAGAGTTATATAATGAAAACTTGTAGCGATTACTCCTCTGAAACTACTTTACGGATTTTCATAAAACTTCACAGGAATGTTGCTCTTGATGTCTTATTGATCCTAGCAAAATTTCAGGTCAGCCGGAAAATCAAGATGGCCGCCACGGCTAAAAATAGATTTAAAAAATATAAGATTGTAGCGACGACTTCTTGAAAACTATAAGAGATATTGATATGGGACTTTTTCTAAAATGATCAGCATGACATGATGGTTATCCGAGTTGAACATTATTTTGATTCGACGTTAAACATGGCTGCCAGTGGCCATCTTTGTTTACATAGAGTTATATAATGAAAACTTGTAGCGACTACTCCTCTGAAAGTACTTGACGGATTTTCATGAAACTTCACAGAAATGTTGCTCTTGATGTCTAATTGATCCTAGCAAAATTTCAGGTCGGCCGGATATTCAAGATGGCCGCCACGGCTAAAAATAGTTTTTCAAAAATCAAGTTTGTAGTCACTACTTCCTGAAATCAAAATCAATCAGTAGAGCTTCAAGGTCATTGACCTCTTGTTATAAATAGATAGCCTACTGCAGTGTTGAAGTGATGGTTTAAATATTTCATTATGTATTATTATTGGTGCGACGTATTGCGGCAGGTGCTGTTCATAAAAAAACACCATACTTTTGAACATTTTCATGTAAAGGATATTGTCAATGGACAGACTAAATTCATAATATGTTTTTTTCCCAAATAACTTGTAATTAAGGAATTATAAGGCCAGTATCAACTTTTTTTGTTGATCAACCCTCATATTTGACAAAATCAGCAAATATTTTTATAAAGTTGGTCTTAAAATCCACTTACGTTGGTTCATGTATGTACACGCACCTGATACCACAAAACATCCACGAAAACGAAATATGTATTTACATACATGTATATACTGTAGTTTACTCAGTATACATATTACATAACATATTTTATTTATCCAAGAGAATACCACGGTACGTCCCTAATTATCTATACTAGTATAATGGAAGCGTGATCTAACCTGGATACTGCGACATGTACATGTAGAGTACATGTTTACAATATCGTAACTCTGCTCAATACACATGCTCAATACACATAAAAACGCCTGATTCAGAGTCCTGACCATGGCAACGCGCTTGACAACTTGTAAGACAACGTGTGCTAAGAAATAGAGTGTGTATTTAAGTTTTGTGTTTGGAAGCTAGCATTGGTTGCCGTTACAGATTAAAACTAAATATTTATTTCGTCCTCATGACAGTTGTGTTTAATTGCATATGAGAGTACAACAGCACAAACGTCAACTATAAGGTAACTTTATTACTTTGATCAACTATAAGGTAACTTTATTACTTTGATCAACTATAAGGTAACTTTATTACTTTGATCAACTATAAGGTAACTTTATTACTTTGATCAACTATAAGGTAACTTTATTACTTTGATCAACTATAAGGTAACTTTATTACTTTGATCAACTATAAGGTAACTTTATTACTTTGATCAACTATAAGGTAACTTTATTACTTTGATCAACTATAAGGTAACTTTATTACTTTCACACACAGTGTACATTTACAGAAAACATAAAAATAAAACACTTAGATCTATGCAGATGTACATTACCTGTACGAATGCCGTTCATCATTGTTTCAGACAGAAACATTCAAGTCCGATAAAAAGGTCATTTACCTGAATAATTGACGACTCGGCGAATGCTGAGTTTGTCTACGCGGAGTATCTCGGCGAAGTTACGCTGTCGTTCGTCACGTAGCTGATTTCCACTCGGCGTAGTTTTATCGTCCAAACTCCGCGTAATTACGCGATTTCTGAATTCCTCACTCGGCGTGAAAGAGTAATGTGTGTGTTTCGCGTGAGCTGTACTGTATTACTTGATGTTAATGCTAGACTTTTATTCTTAGGTCTGCAATTCCTAATATACGTCTTTAAATATAGGAGCATGTGTACAGAAACACAAGGAAGACTGTAGACAGATAATTTATATATATACTGAACCAAACAGCTAACGCACCAGCAGACAATACCTTTAATATCTCAATAATAACAATCAATAAATCAAAAAAAATCAAATATCTTGTCAGTAACGACTAAATTTAAAAAAAAAAAATTAAATCACCTGTCTCCAACAGTACCACCCTTGTCAAAAAAAGCTACCTTATACGTACGTTTTGCGTAGCTAAAATTATTTCAAAAGCTACGTAAAACGTACGTAAAAGCTACGTAAAAGCTAGCGGTATTGGCACCTGCGTATTTCTTCGTATACGCAGCTTTTGCGCAGATTTTACAAAAATGATGCAAAACATAGCATTAACAAACAAGCTGAGCAAAAGCTGCGTAAAACGCAGCTTTTACGAAGGTGCCAATACCGCTAGCTTTTACGTAGCTATTACGCACGTCTGCATAAACGAAGCTTTTACGCAGATCTCTGTAAAAGCTGCGTAAAACGCAGCTTTTACGCAGGTGCCAATACCGCTAGCTTTTACGCAGCTATTACGCAGGTCTGCATAAACGCAATTTTTACGCAGATCTCTGTAAAAGCTGCGTAAAACGCAGCTTTTACGCAGGTGCCAATACCGCTAGCTTTTACGTAGCTATTACGCAGGTCTGCGTAAACGCAGCTTTTACGCAGATCTCTGTAAAAGTTGCGTAAAACGCAGGTCTGCATTAACGAAGCTTTGATGCAGATCTTTGTTAAAGCTGCGTAAAAGCTTCGCAATAGCTGCGTAAAAACTGGCGGTATTGGCGTAAAACGCAGTTTTTACACAGCTATTACGAAGCTTCTGTGCAGATCTTTGTGAAAGCTGCGTAAATGAAGGATTTAAACAGCTTCGTCTTTCTTTTTCAATAAAGGGTCCTCCGAGGGCTAGTGAAAATTTGAGCAGATATAAATGGAAACGTAAATGTAGTCAAAATGATGCGCCACTATAAGCACTACAGGTCAAAGATAAGCACTACAGGTCTTTGACCGCTAGAGCATGGAATACATAAGGATGTGATCAATAAGAAACAATCAGTAATAAAGGCAATAAAGTTTATATGTACTTAATCTAGGTCCCCCTGTACAGGATTCAAATTTAACAGAATAAATAACATCATTATATCTCAGCAGCAAATGTTGAACAGTACATGGAAATAACATGTTACATAATTTTAATCTTAAAAAGTGATATTGGTGAAACGGCAGAAATGAAATTTAAAGCTATTTGACACTGGAAAAGTGTTACCTAAGCATTTTTATATTGAAATATTTAAACTATAAAACAAACAACTGATATGCAAAATGCAATGTGAAAAAATAAACTATAAACGAAACATCTATTAAATTTCACTTTAACATGAAAAAGTTTGGTAGAAACACTTACAGACTGAATATAATATTGAGCACTTATTTACATTGAATATACACTGAAGGGACACACAGCAACCTTGTAGTTAATAAAACAGTTAAATTAGCACCCAAATTTACTAACCCCACATCATTTTATGTCTTTTCCCTCTTTATTCTACTATATGTTGAAAAATGTTAGGGATGCAATATAATCCACTCAGGTGTTTGCAAAATCAATTTGCTTTCAAGGATTCAAATAATGATTTGTGCATAATAAATATGAAAACTAATATTATTGTCCTTCAAAACTAAACTATAGACTTCATGTGAAACACATTTGAAAACACTGTCTGATTCTAAAATAACAGGTAAACATATCTTTGATTTGTTTGTTTTCTCAGAGACCTATATTAATAATGTTTTTTTTTAAATAAAGACCATAATTATTAAAAAAGATATACACTGCACCCCTGGATAACAATTAGCTCCATTTATCTACACATCTAAGCCCCGGTAAGCGGCCTCAAACCCTCTCAAAATTGTCCTCATTGTTCGTTCAACATCATCTTCTGGAACCTCAAACCGACTTAATTATTGCTGTCCTGTAGATGCAAACATGTATGAAGTTTAAAAGCTTTACGGCTCGAGGTGTCCTGAGTAAAACTTAAATTTAAAACAGACGTATGGGACAGTCGGAAAATGGTAATTAACTCTATATGACTGATCCACTTCCGTGTTAAGGCAAATATATACACCATTGAAAAACATAGCACTATATGTATACATCTAAACCTCTGTAGGATGACTCGAACCCTCTTAAAACTGTTCTCATTTTCATTTGACTTCATCTGTTGGCACCTAAACCGTTCCCGAAGAACATAGATCTGAAAAGATAGTATATTTATAAATAAATTAATGTCTCCAAAAAAGACAAAATAAATTTATAAATGTATAAAAAAAAATCCATTTTAAATATAATAGTTTTTAATACTTCTGAAAATTTAAAACCTATATTATATTAAAAGGGCCTCATTGCAATCTTAGTCGTGTGGGTTCAATCCCTGGCTGGATTATATCAAACACTTCATGGTACTAGTAGTCCCAAGCATATAAAGTCGTAATTCTAGGACTGGTCAGTCCGGTGTCTGTATCATGTTATTTGTCTACAGCACGGTATTCCAGTATAGCACCACTATAAAATTGAGCATACTCTAGCTCATTTCGAAAAAATAAAACGGTGTGATAAAACATAAAGATTGTTAAATCGTTGGGTGTGGGATGGGGTGGTGGAGGTGACATGTGCACCAAATAACAGCACGTGGGGGGATGGGGTGTAAAAGCTATTTAGGAGGAGTAGCGGCGACAATATTATATTTAAAGTAAAAAATTCAAAGGGCAATAAAAAATCAGTGAACCGGAACGAAAGCACGACATCATACCGATACTTCTGTAAAGTTTTGTCAATATCCAACAAGCCATTTAGGAGTAGTGGCGACAAAAAATTTAAAGTAAAAAACTCGAAGGGACATAACTCCGTCAAAAATCAGCGAACCAGACCGAAAGAGTGACATCATACTTCCTGCAAAGTTTCGGCAAAATGCATCAAGCCGTTTAGGAGGAATAGCGGTGCCAACAAATTTAAAGTGAACAATGCAAAGGGCCATAACTCTGTCAAAAATCAGCAAACCGGAACGACAGCGCGATATGCACAACTAGACATCATACCGATGCTTCTGCAATGTTTTGTAAATATCCAACAAGGCGTTTAGGAGTAGCGGCGACAACAAATTTAACTTTAAAAAATGCAAAGGGATATAACTCCGTCAAAAATCAGTGAATCAAACTGAAAGCAAGACATGCACAACAAGACATCATACCGATGCTTCCTTCAAAGTTTTGTCAAAATCCATCAAGCCATTTAGGAGCGTGTGTGTGGGGGTGTGTGGACCATTTCAGACCATTAAACGACTTGCATGCTGTCGCACACTTCAAATGCTTGATACAGTTAACCCTATAGATATTCTTCCCATTTATATATAAATGTTTTTATATAGCTGTAAATGGAGAGTGGCTCTGGAGTGTTCATTTCATGTTGATGCAATATAACCTTTTTATGTGGTGCGCCATAAACCTCAATTTAAACTTCCAGTGTGAAACTTCTGCGAGAAAAATACCTTTGATCTGAAGGCATACCTGTCATAGGATCTAAGGTTGAGGATGTATTCTGTTGAATCTGTTGGACACCTTCATCATCGCCTTCCGAGCGACCCGACCATTGACAACTTGCGCTCATGTCAACATCTCCTGAAAACTCCAAGCATAACAATTGCTGAAATATTATACCACTTCAATTTCTAAATAAAGAATTGAATTGTACATGTGCTGTTATACGCCACATAACAGCACATGTGGCTTTTAAAGGACTTATTAATAAATATACAGACATAAATATACTGATTGGTTGCCGATGAAAAATGTTTGACTCCTTAAAAGTATACCCATTACAACTGTCGCAATGCAGTCACCTGACATCAAACTGACAAAAATGTTCAGTCAATCGTCATATTTTGTGTATGTAAAACTTTTTAAAACTAGAGGTTGTTTTTGAGAAAAACTGATGTCTCATACCACTGCAAAGTTTCGTCAAAATGCATCAAGCCATTTAGGAGGAGTAGCGGCGACAACAAATTTAAAAGTAAAAAAGATGGGTCATAAATCTGTCAAAAATCAGCTATCCGGAATGAAGGTGCAATACGCACAACTAGACATAATACTAATGCTTCCTGCAAAGTTTCTCCACAAGTCCCAACAAGCTATTTAGGAGGAGTAGCGGCGACAATATTATATTTAAAGTAAAAAATTCAAAGGGCCATAACTCCATCAAAAATCAGCGAACCGGAACGAAAGCACGACATCATACTGATACTTCTGCAAAGTTCTGTCAATATCCAACAAGGCGTTTAGGAGTAGCGGCGACAACAAATTTAACTTAAAAAAATTCAAACCGAAATCACGACGTGCACAACAAGACATCACACCGATGCTTCGGTCCTGAAAAGTTTTGTCAAAATCCATCAAGCCGTTTAGGAGTGGGTGTGGGTGTGTGTGGGGGATGGACAATTTAAGACCATTAAACGACTCGCATGCTGTCGCACACTTCAAATGCTTGAAACAGTTAACCCTATAGATATTCTTCCCATTTATAGATGTTTTATATAGCTGTAAATGGAGAGTGGTTCTGGAGTGTTCATTTCATGTTGATGCAATATAACCTTTTTATGTGGTGCGCCATAAACCTCAATTTTAACTTCCAGTGTGAAACTTCTGCGAGAAAAATACCTTTAATCTGAAGGAATACCTGGCATAGGATCTAAGGTTGAGGATGTATTCTGTTGAATGGTGAACACCATCATCGCCTTCCGAGCGACCTGACCATTGACAACTTGCGCTCATGTCCAACATCTCCTGAAAACTCCAAGCATAACAATTGCTGAAATATTATACCACTTCAATTTCTAAATAAAGAATTGAATTGTTGTTTTAAAAGACTCCTTAACCTGTAAACATAGATTCAACCGGCATGTGCTTAAATCCACTGCAGTCCCCTTTAACAAATTGAATATGGAGGAAGAAAATGCATTTTTATAATACTCCTTGACAGCGTCGCCCGTGTTTTTCTGAATTGATAGACCTCAATTTGCACCATGACAGGCATAATCAATAACTTGCAAGCTTCATTCAGGTAATGCAAGTACAATGTGTATCTTCAAAACAGTAAGTTGTGCACAAGTAACATATTAATACCTTCACCAATCTCGTTTGCAAAACTGTCAATGTTACAACGAAAAAACACATTCTTTTATTATTTGCAGTTTAATTTAGATGTTTTAAAAAATATCATGCTTCTTTGCTTATAGTTTTGATTACACTTATACACTTCAAATTAATTGGTCCACATTATTATGAAGAAGCTCTACCATGAACGTATTTAAATAGGGCCTACCTCTGATTAAAAAAACCCACACAACATGCGTAATTCTTGCAATCTTGGTACTGCCAGGACCCTGGTACGGCTCTCACACTTTCCTGGGTGAGCCATCTGTGTAATCGTTTGATGGCTTCCAAGGCTCTAAAATGGTTCTTGCAGTGTCACGAAAAAAAATGTGCTAATCACAGTACTGTTTGTAAATATTAAAGATGAAAGGTACTGTTTGTAAATATTAAAGATAAAAGATCAAAATTCAAACAATTCAGGAAACCGCGGGCATAATTTGCAGCGCATGCGCAGATCTGTGATTCACTTTCATAATCTCGCAATTCTTACGAACGTATAACGCAAATATTTCAAAATGATCAACATATGTCAATAAATATGCTTTCTTCCTTTTTATGTTATCAGAACGTATACGTTAATAACTGAAATGATTATCGAAACAAAATGTATTTTTTCTCAAATTAAACATTTATTCAATTTCCCATCAAGCAACACTGGAGCGATGACTTCCGGAAGTAAACTCGTCAAAATCAATTTTGTCAACAAGCAAGGGAAAAACGAAAACATTTACCTGTAAAATAATAAATAATTACTATGTAATTCAATAACTTTACTATCGTTTATCTACAGTCACATATGTAAAATACACTAAAAATTGTTTCCAAACACAAGGTTTTGCTTTTTCAAGCGTTAATTGAGCAAACAGATTAAATAAAACAACCAGGAAATGCTTGTTGTCTAAAAAGTCGGCCATTTGCATTCGTCTGTCATCAGATTCACGCTATCGTGAAACTTGCAATTTTTTTTATTAATTTTTTTTATATTAACTTTTTTTTTGTCAGAAACATCCAAATTTACTCTGATGCATTATAATTTCGCATCTGATTTGCCTGGGATAAAAAAAATTAAAAAAAAAATCCCCCCAATAGTTGTTATACGAGTTTGGGAGTTAGCCAAGGCAATGTCTTAATACCATATTATTTTTCGTTTAAACATTTTTGAATATGTTTTTTTTTAATATACCCCCTGAAGCAAATCTCATAAAACTTTATGGGTGCACTGCCTGTGATGAGAGGATGATCCCTATTGATTTTGAGGTCAGTAGGTCAAAGGTCACCGTGACCTGACAATGAAAAATATTGCCTGCTCCATAACTCCTCATCCCCTTAAGCAAATCTCATGAAACTACATAGGTGAACTGCCTGTGGTGACAGAATGACCCCTATTGATATTGAGGTAACTGGGAGCCAATAATGAAAACCTTGTCTGCATTATAACTCCTCTCCCCCTGAGGCAAATCTCATGAAATTTCATAGTTGAACTGCTTGTGGTGAGAGGATGACACCTATTGATTTTGAGGTCAGTAGGTCAAGGTCACCAGGAACCGATAATGAAAAACCCTGTCAGCACCTTAAAGGGGTTGATGCACTATTTTCAAACACAGTTTATTTTAAAGGGCTCTGAAAAACATGAAAAAAGCTGAAAGAATTATCAAAATGCCATGAAAAGTAAAGGAGATATGACCTATTGAAAATGTGCAAAGAAACATAAATGGAGGCGGCCATCTTTGAACGATGACGTCATCATGCCTCTTTGCCATATATGGCATATTGATAAAATGTCTTTTAAAGCAAAGAAAATCACTGCAAATGAAAAATAATTTTACATCTGTATATTTATTTCTAATCAATTTGCAGTGGTTTTCTTTGCTTTAAAATACATTTTGTCAATATGCCATATATGTTAAAATGGCACGATGACGTCATCGTTCAAAGATGGCCACCTCCATTTATGCTCTTTGCAAATTTTAATAGGTTACATCTCATTTATTTTTCATGACATTTTGAAAATTCTTCCAGCTTTTCCCAAGTTTCTCAAAGTCCTTTTAAATAAATCCTGTTCGGAAATAGTGCATCAACCCCTTTAACTCCTCTCCCCTTGAGGCAAATCTCATGAAACTTTATAGGTGCACTGCCTGTGATGAGAGGATGACCCCTACTGGCATCTGCCCTAGGGTTTATCCCAACCCGTGGGGTCACATGTTCCTGTGCCATAACTTGGAAACTTTTGAGATCCCCACCCTAAACCCATCTATACACTTACTGGGCCAGAACACTTTAATGTGAGTGTGGGAATTTGTTGATCTTACTCTTATATGAAATTATAAGCTTGTTTGACTTTTTTTTTTATAATCTTTTCGAAGATTATATTAGGCGAGTGATTCAGAGGCATTAATTTAGCCCTCTTGTTTACATAAAATTTAAGAAGTTGATTGCCTAACATCTGCATTGATACTGATCAAAGAAATGCTCATTTTGTTAAAACATAACTTGCTCGCTTGAGTGACCTTGCTATAATGAGATTATCATTTTACAATGAATTCTGAGTCCATCATCTAATGGTTTGAGGTAGGTAATTTTGTACCAGCAATTTATACACAAGAATTAAATTGACATTGGAATGCATACAGTTTGATTATAAGCTAATAAATTATGGTCCAAATTCACCACCTTTTAAAACACCTACAGGATCAATAAACATTTTTTATCAAGGTTGTATTTATGTGTAGCACTGTGACAGTCTATGCCAAAGATAAAAGAGGACTCCCCAATTACCCCTTCATCTTTTAGAAATGTTTTAAATTTTCAATATCACTTTAAAAAGACAAACTGACAAAAGTTTAAAAAAATAAACTAAAAGATGCAGCTTTCCTAAAGCTGCGTAAAACCTACGTATTTTTGTTTTAACATCTTATTATCATTAACAATTAAAGATACAGCTTTTCCGAAGCATTTACAAAAAACCGCAGCTCTTGTAATTATCCTTTTTTTGCAAGTAAAATAAAAGACACAGCTATCAAACGCCTTTCTTAAAAAATACGCAGCCTTAAATATAAATACGCAGCTTTTGTACACCTTTCTTACAAAATATTCAGCTTTGGACATAATTACGCAGCTAAAGTGTAAAATACGCAGCTTTGCGCAGCCTGCTTCTAAAATAACGCAGTTAATCACAAAAAACGCAGCTTTAGGATGGATTGCTGCGTAATAGCTACGTTTTAGCTACGTATTTTTCAAAGCTGCGTAAACATTTGACAAGGGCAGTCAGCTTACATGTATAATAAGTTCATACATTAAAGGTATTGTCTACTTACTGCCATCATCAGGTTCAGTATAGTTTGATTGCTGTTTAACCATTAGTTTATTAAAGTCTCGTCATAGTACAGTATTATATACAATAAAACATTACACATGATTTTAACTATGCCATTCTAAAATAATTATAAGACACTATATGAAAATAAATTTCATTTACAACAATAACATATGACAAATTGCACTTAAGTGATTGGTTCTGGACTATTGCAGCAGTCGTGTCATCAGACTCACAAATAGCTGAAGCAATAACCAAAAAGAACCAACAACGAAGGTTTTATTACTATCAGTCACAACATATATATATCATAGAATAAAATGTTTCAGCCTATACAAACATTATATATAATATGCTAAAAGCTGAACAGTCATTGTTAATCGCCCGCATGTGAATCATAACCATGGTACACATATGAGTTCAAAGCGCCATGGAAAGTGTCTGCATGGACAGGCTATGAATTTGGAAATAAGCACATGGGGACAATTTAGTCCTCCTGATAAACGCAAGATAAAGCTAAAAAAACATTTATCACATCAGGTTAGACCAGACTTGAACTGATTAACAGTAACTGTTCAATAGATACATGTCACATTCAAATTAAATATACACTCAGTTAAAACAGTTTTATTTATATAAAAAAGAATTTCTAGATTGTAAAATATTAAAACAGGTTTTGGCACATACTCTTATCATTTCCTGTTTTGAAAAATAAAAACTTCATCTTGTCTAAATCACTAAATCTATAAAAATCAACAGAGATAGCTCTACTGATCAAAGATCAGCAGAGCTTATGCTGTGGTGCGGTGTCCGTCGTCCGTCTGTCCATCCATAAACTTTTTTTTGTGGCGACTACTCCTCTGAAACTACTGGATGGATTATCATGAAATTAACACAGAAATGTTGCCCATGAAGTCTAGTTGATCCTAGCAAAAATTCATGTTAATCTGAAATCCAAGATGGCCACAAAAGCTAAAAATAGATTTGAAAAAAACAAGTTTGTAGCGACTACTTCTTGAAAACTATGTGATATTGATATGGGACTTTTTCTAAAATGATCAACATGACATGATGTTGGTCCTTGTCGAAAATCATTTTGATTCGACATTAAACATGGCTGCCAGCGGCCATCTTTGTTTACATAGAGTTATATAGTAACAACTTGTAGAGACTATTCCTCTGAAACTACTTGAAGGATTTTCATAGAACATAATAGAATTGTTGCTCTTGATGTGTAGTTGGTCACAGCAAATTTTCAGGTTGGCCAGAAATTCAAGATGTCCGCCGCGGCTAAAAATAGATTTTTAAAAAACACATTTGTAGCGACTACTTCTTGAAAACTGTAAGTGATATTGACAGGGCCATTGTAATAGAAAACATCGACTAAAAATAGAACTGTATGCGGTTATAAATAGATGATTTTACGACAAACAACATTTTGAATGGGGAATTATTCTGAAAGAGGAGAATATTTATGGTTATTTTGGGGGGAAAAAGTGAAGTTTTTTGCTTGGAGAAGATAAAAAGTGGGTTTTACATTTGAAAAAACAGAGCGATCTAAACAAAAGCGTTTGAATCGCCTCGGTTTTCATCGTAGCATCGTTGTAGTCTAGATCATCTGCGATGCTTGCTTGTTTTCAAGACAAACGTCCAGAATAGTTCTCCTAAACAAAGTTTGACATTTGTCGAGATTCTGATATCGTTTCTGATTTGTATTAACAATTAAACGTCGAAGATGATCAAGACTAAGCATCGCTGGAGTTCATGCGATAGTCGTAGGTAGTCGGCAAATCCCGTCATTCTTAGGGATCATTATTCCACGTGGTGTTTGAGATGTTGGTACGACTTTACGATAATCGTGATCAACTTACAAATGTACGTTATCAAAAACAGGTTGTTTATAGTTTCGCACTGAAAAAGAAAAGATTCTACAAGCAGCAAAACGATAACAAATTACTTTTAAGAAGGCAAATAATGCAACACCAGATAGTGAAACTGAAAGCAACATAATTTTTTTAAAAAGTTGAAATCATAAATTAAAATGAATAAAAATAACTGTTCCCCTCTACTGTTTTTCTCTTCTTTAATTGTTTGTGGAAGTAAATGTGTACATAAGAAAGGTAGATATAACCTTTTTCCTAACAATTTATTGTGACTATTTTCCCCCAAAACTTGAAAAATCGTGCCTTTTTTTCCCCACAAAATAGGCTAGGGCCCCTTCCCCAATTTCTGAAAAAAGGCCCTGATTGATATGGGACTTTTTCTAAAATGATCAGCATGACATTAGGTTGGTCCTTGTAGAAAATCATTTTGGTTCGACATTAAACATGGCTGCGAGTGGCCATCTTTGTTTACATAGAGTTATATAGTAAACACTTGTAGCGACTACTGCTCTGAAACTACTTGACGGATTTTCATGAAACTTCACACGAATGTTGCTCTTGATGTCTTAATTGATCCTAGCAAAATGTCAGGTCGGCTGGAAATTCAAGATGGCCGCCATGGCTAAAAATAGATTTTCAAAATACAAGTTTGTAGCTACTACTTCTTGAAAACTATGTGAAAGTGATATTGATATGGGACTTTTACTAAAATTATCAGTATGACTTGATGTTGATCCTCGTCAAAAATTATTTTGATTTGACGTTAAACATGGCCTTCAGTGGCCATCTTTGTTTACATAAGAGTTAAATAATGAAAACTTGTAGCGACTACTCCTCTGAAACTACTTGACGGATTTTCATGAAAGTTCACAGGAATGCTGATCTGGCTATCAAAAACCTATCAGTAGAGCTTATAATGAAAACTTGTAGCGACTACTCCTCTGAAACTACTTGACGGATTTTCATGAAAGTTCACAGGAATGCTGATCTGGCTATCAAAAACCTATCAGTAGAGCTTCAAGGTCATTGACCTCTTGTTGTAATTGTTTCCAGTTTGGATGCCTTTTTCTTTTGTTAATTGTTCTAAAGTTTGTATATAAAGATTTTGACCGTCATATATAACCTTACATGTGTTGAAAATGACATAAAACACCATACAACCAACCAACCAACTGGTCTATCAAGAGATTTGTCATGTTTTTACATAGACTAACATAAGGAAAGACATAAAAACATCTTCAATCAGCATTTGCAAGAGGACAATTTTTTCATCATTGCAAAGATCCTCAGATTATCGATTCAGGGCCAGCTTGGCCCTCTTGTTTCTCAAACATTTTCAAATTGATTGTTCCCAAACTTCATGTACACATAACAATTGATGACCTTATGTCCCTGTACATCACCCATCTGATTGACTGCCTAATTTTTACAGCATTATCACGTCACGTCGTGTCTAGCAACACATTTTTAATACTTGTATATCTCAAACACTTTTGAATGGGTTGTATCCAAACTTCACATACTCATAACAACTGATAACCTTATCTCCCTCTAAATCACCCATTATTGATTCCCTAATTTATTACAGAGTTATGGTACTTTGTTTGACTTAGAATTTTGCACTATAATAATGACCTGTTAATACATTTTTTCTCAAACATTTTCAAATTTATTGTTCCCAAACTTCATGTACACATAGCAACAGATGGCCTTATGTCCCTGTACATCATCCATCATTGATTGCCTGATTTATTACAGAATTATGGCCTTTTGTTTGACTTAGAATGTTTCACTCTATTATGCACTTTATGTGACTTTCACTTCAAAACTTTTCGTGAATTGTTATTACACTTGACATACAGTTCACACAGTTGATGATATGATGTGTCTCTGCATCTACGGTTTTTCGATTCTGCAATAATTTTTTTACAGAATTATGGACCCTTGTTTTACTTAGAATCGTGTTCACATTAACAAATAAACAGATATTTTAGACATTTATTTTTCTTGATTTTGCCCATCCTCATCGACTTTAGCATAAAAGCGGGGGTATTCATCACCTTCAGTGATAGTTCTAGTTTGCATTTAGGTCTGCTTTAGTAAAATGTTAAAGTTATATTTTTGCTTATGTTCTCAGAATGCTTTCATATTTATTTGTTTACTAAGGTTGTACAAAAACATTCCGTCATATTTCTGATCACCTGCGACCACAAGGTCAAGGTCACACACTTGGAAGTTTTGCGTTTGAGCGCCAATTTCACCAACATACTTAAGTATATAGTTAGCTACTTAAAAACTTAAATTTAAGTTTTTCTTTTAAGTTTTTCTTAAGTAAGGAAAATGTGTTTCACCAATTTCATTCAGTAAAAACTTAAATTTAAGTTTTTCTTCTAAGTTTTTCTTAAGTAAGGAAAATTGTTTCACTAAACCAATTTCATTCAGTAAAAACTTAAATTTAGGTAACATACTTCAATGTCTAAGTCAGCTTAGGAGGTGACTTACCACTAAATAAACAGCAAACAATGGACGATATTCATAATTTTGATAGAGCATCATCAAAAAAACTGACCAATCAGTGACCAGAAATAAGACATAACCAATACATTCTGGTAGGTGATAAACTCGGTCTTTATCCTTGATGTTCAACCAAGTTCTCTGTTAAAATTGAGGTATTTACAGTGTGATTTTTTTAAAACCCTGAATATTTCATGCACATTCATGCAAATTGATTCAATATATGTATCTTCTCAAATCAAAATCTTGAAAATTGTCGTCTTTTTACTCTGCCAAAGATTTTTATATTACTATAGAACCTAAGGATAAAAACCGAGTATTACAAATTTTATCACCTACTGAAAATAAAATAAAATCTCAACATCTCTGCAATGCAAAATTATGAATATGCTTAAACATTGTTAATTAACAAAAATAATGCAATTTGAATGCACAAACCATCACTTTTCTATCATTTGGTATCAATTTTACATGAATCTTTTGCCTTTTTAAAAATGTTTTCAAGGATTTCATCAAGTTAAAATTAAATGGGAAGTCCCATAGACAATATATTTCTTCTTTTACTTCAACATGTTTCCCAAGTTCATGTCCATTAACGGGACACAAGTACACAAATGTATCTGCAAAATCACTTAATACAGAAAAAGAAGGTCAGATACAGTTAAAATGCTTTATTTTATCAAAAATGATGATCAGGAAAGAAGCAGTGATTGGTTGCTGTGTTCTATTGCAAGCATCTTGGAATTTGAAGCAACTCTGCAGTTCAGGGTTGAAGGTTAAGAACCTTCTCACCCTGAACTGCAGAGTTGCTTCCAAGGCCCGTTCTCCATATTTTATCTCGATGCACTTGGAGGATGAGCCTGGCATGTTCATTCCTGTTAGGCGCCATATAACCTTTTATGTGTTGGTGCGCCTTAAAACCCCAATTCATTTCAACTGGTGATCAAAGATTTTTGACTGGTTCCATGAAAACTGCGTTCAAGTCTGTCAAACAAACTTCATGAGTTGTCTGTTTTTATGAATGAGTGTCAGTGAATTAGTGAAAATACTAACAAGATGGTTCTGGAGTTAATTATTTTGTTATAAACATATGCAATGATTGAATATATGCACCATTTATTACATTTTAATATGCACATGTTTGCGTTCAATAGCTTAAGTGGTATTTTATGTGTCGGTTCAATAGCCTAGCTGGTACATTTTCATTAAATGGTAACCACTAAAAATTGACATCTTTTATGGGTTGTAATGGGGTATAGTGGTTAAAAATACATGTTAGTTTTTGTCCACTTTAGGTTGGACAGTCCAAGTTTGTGTAAGTATTTTTTTTACTTCCTAAAGCTGTATAGCAGGAAAAAACACTTAAGCAGGGATGGACAAATGCCGTGAACACTTAAGGTTACAGACCACATAAAAAACAACCACCTTAGCGAAAAGACCACTTAAGGTAACAATAGTAGGTACGTCTGTAGGGAGGTATTATGTCATGGTGCTGTCTGTCTGTCCATCAATCCATCCATCCATCTGTCTGTCCATTAACAAATCCAGTACAGACCCTACTGTCTTTCAAAGCAAATTTAATGAAATTAAATCGAAATACAGTAATTTTCAACATATATACACAAATGGTTCTAAAGATGGAGATAAGGTAGCTGCAGCAGCTGTTGTTCACAAACACAGCATAAAGAGCCGCCTGCCTGACAAGGCCTCTATCTTTTCAGCTGAACTTATGGCAATTGAACTTGCCTTAAATTATATTCAGGAATCTGATGATGACCATTTTGTAATCTTTTCTGATTCCCTTTCATCTCTTCAAGCACTGCCTGGGTAATATGAAACATGATAACCCAGTTGTGCTTCAACTTTTAGAAAAGTACAATTCTCTTATAATTGATAATGTTATTATTTTCTGCTGGGTTCCAAGCCATGTAGGAATACGTGGAAATGATAGAGCTGATAGTGCTGCTAAAGCAGCATTATATTTACATATAACTAATACCAAATTACCTTATACTGATTTTAAAAGTTGTATTAACACATATATTCGTAACTCTTGGCAAACCGCTTGGGATTTGTCAGTTAACAATAAACTCCATTCAATTAAACCATTACTCGGAGAATGGCGTTCTTCTAGTAGACCCATTCGTCGAGAGGAAGTTGTCCTAGCCCGGTGCAGGATAGGGCATACACGTTATACTCATTCATATTTATTACAAGGTGAGCAATTACCAGAATGTATACCCTGCTTTGCACCGTCAAAGGTACTACAATGTTAATACTATGACCGAGTTATTTAATACTATAGATATTAGTCTAGTTTTAGATTTCCTGAAGGAAGTCAGACTATATAAATCATTATAATATGTTCTTGTATATATTTGCTCTTTATATACCCGTTTTCGGGCATTTGTTGATTTACATATATAGTTTATATTACTACCATATCATCCCTTACATGTAAATAGTTTATTAGCTCTACTGGCCAAAGGCCAGCAGAGCTTATGGGATGCCGAGTTGTCCGTCGTCCGTCCGTCCGTCCGTCGTCTGTTGTTAACTTTTGTCTCGTTAAGACGATAGGGCCTTCATTTTTAATCAAATCTTTACCAAACTTTAACAGGTTGTTTATATCAATGAAAGCTCAGATGAGTTCGAAAACCAGCCAGATCGCCCAAGTAACAGCGGAGTTATGGCCCTTGATTTAGTTAAAAATGCTATATTTTGCCTTGTTAAGACGATAGGGGCTTCATTGTTCATCCGATCTTTACCAATCTTTATCAGATTGTTAATATCGATGAATGCTCGGACAAGTTCGAAAACCAGCCATATCAGAATAGTAGCAGCGGAGTTATTGACCTTGATTTAGTTAAAAATGCTATATTTTGCCTCGTTAAGACGATAGGGGCTTCATTGTTCATCTGATCTTTACCAAACTTTATTAGATTGTTAATGTCATTGAAAGCTCGAACAAGTTCGAAAACCAGCCATATCGGATCAGTAACAGCGGAGTTGTGGCCCTTGATTTAGTTAAAAATGCTATATTTTGCCTCGTTAAGACGATAGGGGCTTCATTGTTCATCCGATCTTTACCAATCTTTATCAGATTGTTAATATCGATGAATGCTCGGACAAGTTTGAAAACCAGCCATATCGGACTAGTAACAGTGGAGTTATGGCCCTTGATTTAGTTAAAAATGCTATATTTTGCCTCGTTAAGACGATAGGGACTTCATTGTTCATGCGATCTTTACCAAACTTTATCAGATTGTTAACATCAATGAAAGATTTTTTATTTATTTTTTTCTTTTATTGTTTTTTTTGTTATTTTTTTGATTATTTTTTTTTGATTGTTTTTTTGGATTTTTTTCTTTTTTTCTTTTTTATGTTGGACCAGTCGGACCAGTAACAGAGGAGTTATGGCTCTTGATTTAGTTAAAAATGCTATATTTTGCCTTGTTAATACGGTAGGGCCTTCATTTTTCATCTGATCTTTACCGAATTTTAACAGATTCTTTAGTTATGGCCCTTGATTTAGCTTTCACTCGCTTCATTGATGTTATAAGAGCCATGTTAGCCAGTAGAGCGTCCACAGGCCCTCTTGGGCCTCTTGTCTTTACATATTTACATTAATTTTTAATTAACCCTTCATTTCTTCATCATTCATCAGTTTTTGCACACAGTATGACCTATTTATGTGTCGACGTGCCGTAAAACACCATTCATTCATTCATTCTGTCCATTAACTTTTACCTGACAACTGATTGTGGCTAAAAGCTTTCAAAGTATAAGGTCTATGGCAATGAAACTTTGTTTACATCTTCAGCATGATCCAATATAAAAGCCCCAAAGATCAGCGGTGTCCGTCTGTTCCTTATTTTTAGCGACTACTTCTCTGAAACTATATGTGATATTGATATGGGACTTTTTCTAAAATGATCAGCATGACATGATGTTGATCCTTGTTGAAAATTATTTTGATTCAACATTAAACATGGCTGCCGAGGCCATCTTTGTTTACATAGAGTTATATAGTAAAAACTTGTAGCGACTATTGTAGCGACTACTCCTCTGAAACTACTTGACAGATTTTCATGAAACTTCACAGGAATGCTGATCTAACTATCAAAAACCTATCAGTAGACATTCAAGGTCATTGACCTCTTGTTTAATTATTTCCCTTTGAAAAAATGTTTAACCTGCAACTTAACCATGCCCTTTACAAGTGATTGTGGGTAATAACTTTCAGAATATTAGGTGTAGAACAATGAAACTTTGCCCACATCTTCAACATGATCCAATGAATATACTTATATAAAGGCTCATAACTCTCTGCATATCTTTTTAATTATTTCCATTTGAAGAGGTTTAATCTGGAACTTAAGATTGCCAACAATGGGCGTATAAGTCCCCATAGGCAGTGTCATTATCAAAAAAAAAGAAAACTGATTGTGCATGTTTTAAATCAAGATATTTCTCTTTTTTGAATTTTCTCAGCAATTGTAATTAACATGATCGACACTTTTACTGACGTCATGACTCAACATCTGGTTCCCGGACATTTCTTTTAAACCAGGCGGTCTGGTTATTAGATTAACGTTTAATGATTGGGAGGAGTGTAGGTGGGCAGTGGAGATGGCAACTTTTAGTTTCCGCTCAATACTTTTTGTTAAAGGTTATAAGATTCTCATATCAAAAAGAAGCTTGGGATTGCTTTTCAGGGTACTCTGGTCAAGGTCACTGTAAGTGTAAATAGAATTTTAGTTCCTGCTTAGTAACTTGAATTCATTAACGGTTTCAAGAAGGAATTTGATGGATCGATTTCCCCATATCAAAAGGAAGCTTGTGATTGCTTTTCATGTTACTTAAGCATCAGGGTCACTTTTACTTCAAAATAAAAATTTTGCTTCTGCTTAATAACTTTAATATCATTATAAGTTTCAATATAAAATTGGTGGATAGATTCCCCATATCTGAAAAGGAAGCTTTTGATTGCTAAAATTATCCGGATTTCAGTTTTCAAGACATGCACGTAAGTGTTCCGACGAACACGCTTTCTAGATTATTTAGTATTAGATCAGAAAAACTGCCATTACGTTCACCATCCTTTACAAATGTTGTCTGCTTTTTTGAAGAACATTTCTCAATGAGTTGTGTACCTTAATAATTAGGATAATAATTAGGATAATACCCAGCCTCATTAAATGGCAAATAAAAGTGGGTGCAACCTGCAAATTATGTAGCGTGCATGCGTAGGTTTTGACTGGTTATAAATGAAAGCATGTCGGATCACTTAGTTCGTTATTATAACTAATTATCATGTTTTCCTTAATGTCTTATGCAATCTCTGTGTTATAAAATTCTAATTAAAAAAAAATAAAAGACTAATATCTTACACTGGATTTATGGCAGTTAATAAATTACATTAGATTTACTTTGCAACTACATTTACTGCAGCCTCTGTAGTCGAGGGGTTAATGACGTTGCATTGTAAACCGTCTCGCCTCTCAGTTCGGGTTCGAATCCCACTGGGGGTTCGAATCCCACTGGAAGCTCGACTTGTAAGTGAGAAAGTGTTGATTCCTACAGATAGTGGGAGGTATACAGTACTGATGCTAGGAATAAGTGGGTGGTCTGCCTCCACCACAAAAAATTGACCGTACATGGCCAAAAATGTGCTGATAAATGAATTGAATTGAATTGGGGTTTTAAGGCGCACCAACACATTACAGGTTATATGGCGCCTAATAGGCATGAACATGCCAGGCTCATCCTCCATGTACATCGAGATAAAATATGGAAAATGGGCCTAGAACCTTCTCACCCTGAACTACAGAGTTGCTGCAAATTCTATCGTAAAAACTCCATTTACGCTGGAGCCACGTTTATTGTTTTTCTGCCACTGCTTTTTTGATGTGAGCGAGATGGCACCTGAAACAATGCAGGGATCATGAAGAAGACCTTTAATGAACATGAACAAAAAATGATAAAATGAACATGAATTTGGGGGGATTCTACCCCTCTGCCTACCCCTCCAAAGGGATCTGCAGTGGACCTATTCTTTGCCCCGTGACCAAATGGGGCACCCGGGAACCACACGGGGCCTGATAAATGAAGGTAAACACCAAACAAACAAATACTGCAGTTAAAATATTACATGGAATTAAAATATTTAAAATTGGATTTACTGCTGTTAACCTATCACACTAGCTTTACTGCAACAACTACAATATTTTACTATTACAATTGAATTGAATATTGTTTAACGGCTCATCAACACAGTATAGGTTATTTAGAGCCGCCCCAGAGAGAGGGGAAGGATACATAGGAATCCGGGAACCTGCCCAACTCTTATTATCGAATAGATTCCTATGGTTCTTTAACGTGCTCGGAGGATAGATCGATACACGGGACCGCCCGGTTTACGTCCCCATCCGGCGGACGAGGCTAAGGTAAAGTGTCTTGCCCAAGAACACACCGACGGAACTCAGTGGCACCACGGAGGATTGAACCCGGGGCCTCCGGTTACAAATCCGCCGCGCTACCGACTGGGCCACGCCAGCCCTCTTTGCTATTACAAGATTTGTTTGTTAGTTTGTTTGGTGTTTAACATCATTTTCCAGTGCATTTTAGGCTATGTATGATTCTCAGTTTTTTTGTGGTGGAGGCAGACTACCCTCTTTTTTCTAGGTACTGTATACCTCCCGCCATCCGTAAGAATCGACACTTTCTCGTTGACAAGCTGAGCTCCCACTGGGATTCGAACCCACAGCGGTGAGAGGTGAGAAGGCTTACAAGGCAATGCTGTTAATCCCTCAACCACGGAGACACTTTACTATTACAAGAAAAACGCATTAAGAACCATTATTTACACAGAAAATTTCCAAATTCATTGTACATGTACGTATATATTATTATCTTCAGATTTATCAGAATATGTATGACTTCTATAAACTCCATGTATAAAAAAAATTACTTTGTAATACACGTCTATGGTTTAGGTCATTTTAATGTGTGATGAAACTAAAAGCTGTGATTAAAAATCGATCCTTTATACTGCTCATGTAAAATTGTTGCACTTTGCTCCGAAAATAAATGTTTTAGCACTTTTCTCCAAAAATTATTTTTAGCACTTTGCTCCTAAAATTCTAGTTATTGTTGTTTTATTTCTAAGCCTGTCTCTCTTGCCTTACATATTTAATAAATTGAATGGTTGTTGAACATCTTATGAACAGATTGTTTTGGTTATTTTGAGAGAGGGGACGGATACAAATGAATTTGGAAACAGTGCCCTACTCTTACTGTCAGAATTGAACAGATTCCCAATGATTCTTAAAGTGCTTGGAGGATGGACTCCGATATAGGGGACCTCCTAATTAAAGTCCCCATCTGGCGGACGAGGTGAAGTGGCATGCCTACGGACACACTGACATAACCTAGTGGCGCCATTGAGGCTCTATAACCCGTGATCTCTGGATTTAGAGTCGAATGTGCCATCCTGGGCCTCTGCATATAATCCTTAACCCACTACATATATATAATGGACTGTTCTTTCTTTGAATTAAGACCATTCCATTTATGTGACAAAGGGGTGTTTTGGGGGAAATTACTGATCAGCAGCCAGACATTGTAGACCCTGATCAGCCTGCGAGTTACTCTGTGTCTTCTATACTGCCATTATGTTGCATGATATGTAGAGATACCTTTGAGTGTTGATTTTTGATAACAACCAGAACCATGTCTGATATATGGATAAGCTGAATAGAAAAAAAATATATCCATTTACTTCATATTGTCTAGAAGATTGCAAATGCTGCATGATAATTGTATTGGATCTTTTAGAGATTCCTCTGAATACAGCCATTGGGCTCCAGCTTTCAATGTCAATTAAGATAATATAGGTCTACTCTATGTCCCTCCTCTTAAATGGAGGGGACATGTTTAGTAATGATACTTAGAGATCAAGCTAGCACACTTTTTTGATATTTTTGGCATCACATCATATTGCTTGTATTTTACGGTTTACTGACTTTTACCAAAATGATCCCACCTTGCATAGTCAGGCCACTATTCGCTTATGGCTCCTGTTCACTTATGGCCCTTATATACTTAACCCGCTAAGCACGACTATAATAGCCTTTGCGTCCATTGTAAACCAAAGATCAGCCTTTGAGTAACTCGCAGGCTGATCAGGGTTTACAATGTCCAGCTGCTGATCAGTCATCTCCCCCCAAAACACCCCTTTGTCACATAAATGGAATGGTCTTAATTCAAAGAAAGAACATTCCATTATATATATGTAGCGGGTTCAGGGTTAAATAAAGGTACCAAGCTATGCAACACAATTTGGCCTAGTTTTACTTTGCACCTGTTTACATCTTTATCATCGAGTAATAAAAATAAAAATAAATAGGTATATCAAAATTCCTCTTGAAACTCAGCTCTGACATGCTCCATACATATTTTTTTCAAGAGAAGAAAACTGTAATTGTTAAACCTGATGAAACTTGCATAGTGACACAAAATGACAAATAATACTTATGTGGCCATCTCTTATATCAGTCTGTGAAGGCAATGAATGTATCTATACATCTAGATCATGGGTCCATTAGGAATCCTGCCACTATAGGGAGGAGCAGCAACACCCAAGGGAGTGGTTTCTTATGTGAAAGGCAAATTATGCATTGAGACCCAGTTTTGATATCCCAGCTATCGTAACTCTTGCATGAAATAATTTGAATGAAAATCTTCCTTTTGTGGAAAGTTTATGAGGAATAGCAACGTGAACCATTTGGGAGGTGGATCTTATCTCGAAAGTTAGATCATGAATTGAGAGCAACATGAACCATTTGGGAGGTGGATCTTATCTGGAAAGTTAGATCATAAATTGAGAGCAACATGAACCATATGGGAGGTGGATCTTATCTGGAAAGTTAGATCATGTATTGAGAGCAACATGAACCATTTGGGAGGTGGATCTTATCTGGAAAGTTAGATCATGAATTAAGAGCAACATGAACCATTTGGGAGGTGGATCTTATCTGGAAAGTTAGATCATAAATTGCGAGCAACATGAACCATATGGGAGGTGAATCTTATCTGGAAAGTTAGATCATGTATTGAGAGCAACATGAACCATTTGGGAGGTGGATCTTATCTGGAAAGTTAGATCATGAATTGAGAGCAACATGAACCATATGGGAGGTGGATCTTATCTGGAAAGTTAGATCATGTATTGAGAGCAACATGAACCATGTGGGAGGTGGATCTTATCTGGAAAGTTAGATCATGTATTGAGAGCAACATGAAACATTTGGGAGGTGGATCTTATCTGGAAAGTTAGATTATGTATTGAAAGCAACATGAACCATTTGGGAGGTGGATCTTACCTGGAAAGTTAGATCATGTATTGAGAGCAACATGAACCATTTGAGAGGTGGATCTTATCTGGAAAGTTAGATCATGTATTGAGAGCAACATGAACCATGTGGGAGGTGGATCTTCTCTGGAAAGTTAGATCATGTATTGAGAGCAACATGAACCATGTGGGAGGTGGATCTTATCTGAAAAGTTAGATCATGTATTGAGAGCAACATGAATCATTTGGGAGGTGGATCTTATCTGGAAAGTTAGATCATGTATTGAGAGCAACATGAACCATGTGGGAGGTGGATCTTATCTGGAAAGTTAGATCATGTATTGAGAGCAACATGAACCATGTGGGAGGTGGATCTTATCTGGAAAGTTAGATCATGTATTGAGAGCAACATTAATCATTTGGGAGGTGGATCTTATCTGGAAAGTTAGATCATGTATTGAGAGCAACATGAACCATTTGGGAGGTGGATCTTATCTGGAAAGTTAGATCATGTATTGAGAGCAACATGAATCATTTGGGAGGTGGATCTTATCTGGAAAGTTAGATCATGTATTGAGAGCAACATGAACCATGTGGGAGGTGGATCTTCTCTGGAAAGTTAGATCATGTATTGAGAGCAACATGAACCATGTGGGAGGTGGATCTTATCTGAAAAGTTAGATCATGTATTGAGAGCAACATGAATCATTTGGGAGGTGGATCTTATCTGGAAAGTTAGATCATGTATTGAGAGCAACATGAACCATGTGGGAGGTGGATCTTATCTGGAAAGTTAGATCATGTATTGAGAGCAACATGAACCATGTGGGAGGTGGATCTTATCTGGAAAGTAAGATCATGTATTGAGAGCAACATTAATCATTTGGGAGGTGGATCTTATCTGGAAAGTTAGATCATGTATTGAGAGCAACATGAACCATTTGGGAGGTGGATCTTATCTGGAAAGTTAGATCATGTATTGAGAGCAACATGAATCATTTGGGAGGTGGATCTTATCTGGAAAGTTAGATCATGTATTGAGAGCAACATGAACCATTTGGGAGGTGGATCTTATCTGGAAAGTTAGATAATGTATTGAGAGCAACATGAACCATGTGGGAGGTGGATCTTATCTGGAAAGTTAGATCATGTATTGAGACCCGTTCTGATATTGTGGGGTTTTGTAAGAAGTAGCAGCACCCAAGGTCAGTGGTTCTCATCTCAAAAGTCAGACTGTGCATTGAGCCCCAGTACTGATATCTCTACTATCACCACCTACAGGGAACCACTGTGAGGACTTGATGACTTTCTGCATGGTAATTATGGTGGATAAGAGATTTGTTAGGCTGATGATTAATGTTGAATACTGGAGATATCAAAATGGTAAAACAGAAGCTCTGTAATGGTAGGATAGAATATTATTTTTAGCTCGCCTGAGCGAAAGAATCAGAGGTGAGCTATTGGAACCAGTTTTCGTCCATCGTCCGTATGACATCAGTTACTTTTGCTTCGAACAACTCCTCACGAACCGGTAGATCACTTTGGTCAAACTTCGCATGGAAGATTCTTAGATCAGTAGCTTTCAAGTTTGTTGTAGTTCAGTGTGACACCAAATATGGCTGCCATTTAATCATCTTCTGTCATACGTCCATCCGTCTGTCCATCATCATGTAAACTTTTGCTTTAAACTACTTTTTCTCAGAAACCACTTGGTCCTTTTTGGTCAAACTTCACTTGGAAAATTCTTAGATCAGTGGATATCAAATGTGGCTGCCGTTCACTCATCGTCTGTTGTTAATCCGTCCATCATCGTAAATTTTTGCTATAGCACCTTCTACTCAGAAACTGCTCGATCACTTTTGGCCAAACTTCACATGGATGATTCTTAGATCAGTTTTGACGAAATGTAGGTCACGTCCGGTCTACCTTCGTAAAAGCTGCATTTTATGAAGCTTCTACACAGACCTTCGCTAAAAACGTACGTTTTACGTAGCTTTTAAAATATTATTAGCTACTTAAAACGTACGTATTAGGTAGCTTCTTTTGACAAGGGTTAACTATGACATGCATGTCTCGCTCCTTTCTTGAAAGATTTTGAACAAACTCCACCAGAATGTTCCTTAAATGCATCTTAAATTAAAATTTCGGGTCGTTGTGATCTACTTCGCACGAAATGTAGTTCACATCCAGTCTCCGCTACGACATGCATCCCCCACTGTTAATGGCATTAACTAAATTAAATACTATGTATGTAAGGATTGTATATCTCATGGGATTGACATCGGTGTTGATAAAATCAAAATATATTTCAGTCTGAACAACTTAACCAGAGGGCTCAACATGTAGGCAGTGGCCATTATGTTCCCTTAAACTGTAAATGTCTATGAAAACAGGCTGTCCAGAACTTCTTAAGCCTCTGCACTGATTGCAAGGAGATCTCAAAAATGTTATCACTATACTACTTAAAAATGTGCATACTGTAAAATAAAATACTTTTTTCTCTTCTCCAAGTTCATCAGGTGAGCGAATCAGATACATTTGACGCTCTTGTTTGAAGATGCAGTATCTGATCTCTAACTTAGCAGATATGATCAGACATTCTTGGAAATGGAACAAATTGTCCTTCTTATCTAATTGTTGGCAGCATGGCATAAACATAACCAGAAACTTTTGAAGTCTTCAAGTTATTTTCCGGGAAGTATTTAAGAGGGTTGGCAGGGAAAGAATATAATTTAAGTCTGAGATAAATTGCTCTGTCAGTAGTTTTGGCTAATATAATCCTGATTGTTTGTCTGTTGGTTACAATGAGACATTATTCATATTAAAGAATTTCTGTCTGTTTAAAATTTGTTCCTTTTATCATTTTATTAAATTTTGATTTCCCCTCTGGAATTTGGTGAATTCTTGCGCATTTTCACTGGACACAACTACTTACTATGCTGATCGTATTAGGAAATTAATTGTTTTTAATAGTTACGGTCATATGGCGACTTTTCTAGCTTTCATTGGTGGAGGAAGATCTAAAACCACCAACATTCCGCAAGCCAACTGGATTGCTTCCTCACATAAAGATTCCTAGGCCTCTGAGGGATCGAACCAACAGCGGTGAGGGGCAAGTGATTTCAAGTCAGAGACTCTAACCACTCGGCAAAAGATCCCTTAGTGTGTTCTACCGAGAAATATGCTACAATTTTCTGTGATAGGCAATATCAGCCTAGTATCATCAAGAAGATATAATTGATAATAGATTGAATATAAACGCGCTGAAACAAACAAATGGTGATGCAAAAACTTTTTATTGAATGTGCTGAATGTTTTTTTAAAGATCAGATATTTTCTAAAGTTCAGGCAAACTGAACAGATAATAGATAGAGATTATTTAACTGCTGGGATCGATTATAGGGAAATTTTTCACGAGGTGGTAGGCGTGTTGTTCCTTTCACAAACGAGCGTATGCCATGAGTGAAAAAACAAAACACGACTGCCATCGAGTGAAGGATTTCCCTATAATCGATCCTAGCAGTTAAATAATCTATTTATTACATTTTAAATCCATTAATATGTGATTTTAAGCGAAGTTTTTCGCTTTATTGAATGTTATCTGCGGATGACGTCTATGTCACAGCAACACTTTATTGACGTCATAACTCAGCGTCACAGTTAGTTATTGTGTTAATATTTAGCAATTATGAATATTCTTTCACTGATAAATCCCAGTCTTTCACTTATAGAAATGTAATAAAAATCATAACAAAAAATCCACCGAGTTATTTGTCTCGTCTTAAACAGGGATTGGTGTTTAGCGCCACTTTTAACAATTTTTCAATCATATCACCATGGTGACTTGGAATTCTGATAAAAAAAAGTATGTTCAGTGGACATTCAAACTTTAATTAATTAATTAATTAAAACACACAAATGAGAAAACAGTTAAAAAGACATCAATTTCAAATTCAATTGACTTTTGAGTAAACAACATGTTTGTTCAGTAATCATTATATAAAGCTGACGTTTTATTTCACATCTGAAAATTTGGTGCCACTGGTATTTCAGTTATATCTTGATTTTCATTTCCCATCTGAGCAACATAATGCATTCTACAATTATTGGCTTGCATGTCAGATGTCTGTATCTATACACACGTTAGCAATTTGATAAAGCCCATGGAAATAAGACTCCAATTTTTATGACATTCTCCAGATTGGGTAGTTATAATTAATGACTAATGATGTGGGACCCGCAATATGCTACATGTTTCTGTGATAAGCAATATCAGTGTAGCATCATCAAGAAGATATAATTGATAATAGATTGAAAATAAATGGTCTGAAACTAGCAAAAGAACGCAAAACCTTGCATTGAACTGCTGAATGTTTTTTAAAGATCGGATACTTTCTACAGTTCAGGGAAATGGAACCGATAATAGAACTCATTTATAACAAGAACTCCACAGAGTCATTTGTCTCGTCTTAAACAGGAACTGTACTTTGCCCATGAAAATGAATGTATGTATGTGTATGGTGTTTAACTTCACATTTAACAATCTTTCAGTTGTATCAGGTCGGTGAGCAGTAAGCTCAGTGCTCAACTTTATAGTGCTGCCACACTCGAAAACCATGCTGTAGACACATGGCATGATGCCCCACCCAGTCACGCCGGGCCAACCGTTCCTAGAACTACCCTTTATATTTTGAACCTCCAAGTAAATGGGGCTATTAGTACCACTTTTTAGCTCTACTGGCCAAGGGCCAGCAGAGCTGTTGTCTGTCGTCCGTCGTCTGTTAACTTTTACGTTGTTAAGACGATAGGGCCTTCATTTGTTATCCGATCTTTACCAAACTTTAACAGATTGTTAATATCAATGATAGCTCAGACAAGTTCGAAAACCAGACAGATCGGACCAGTAACAGCGGAGTTATGGCCCTTGATTTAGTTAAAAATGATATATTTTGTCTCGTTAAGACCATAGGGCCTTCATTTTTTATCCGATCTTTACCAAACTTTACCAGATTGTTAATATCAATGAAAGCTCCGACAAGTTTGAAAACCAACCAGATTTGGCTATTTATACGGGAGTTATGGCCCTTGATTTTCTGAAATATGCTATATTTTGCCCTCATTAAAACGAAATGGTCTTCTTCGGCCGGATTTCTTTGAAACTTTACCAGATTGTTAATATCAATGAAAGCTCCGACAAGTTTCAAAACCAGCCAGATTGAACTATTTATGCCGGAGTTATGGCCCTTGATTTTTTGAAATATGCTATAATTATGCCCTCATTAAAACGAAAGTGTCTTCTTTTGGCCGGATTTCAGTGAAATTTTTCAGGGATGATCAGTACCAAGCCTAGTTGTACATATCGTCACCGTGTTCCGGTTGAATGATTTTGGCGGAGTTATGGCCCTTTAAAGGTTTTAATACACAAACTTTGTCCTGACTAGTTCTCCTGAACACCTGGCGGGATATAAACGAAGCTTTTTAGGGATGATCAGTTCCAGGTCTAGTTGTGCAAATATCGTTGTCTTCCGGTTGAATGATTTTTGGCAGTGTTATGGCACTTTAAAGGTTTTAATACACAAACTTTAGACTAGTTCTCCTGAACCCCTCGCCAGATTTCAACAAAACTTAGCAGGGATGATCAGCACCAAGCCTAGTTGTGCATGTCATCATCGCGTTCCGGTTTACAGATTTTTGGCGGAGTTGTGACCCTTTAAATGTTTTTGATACACAAATACTTTCCGGGCTAGTTCTCCTGAACCCCTGGCTGGATTTCAACAAAACTTGACAAGGATGATCAGTATCACGCCTAGTTGTGCATATCATCACCATATTCTGGTTGAATGATTTTTGGCAGAATTATGGCCCTTTAAAGGTTTTAATAGACAAACTTTGTCCAGAATAGACTCTTCTGAACTCCTTGCCGGATTTCAACGAATCTTGGTTGGGATGGTCAGTACCAAGCCTAGTTGCACCTGTCATTGCCGTGTTGTGGTTGGATGAATTTTAGCAGAGTTATGACCCCTTAAAGGTTTTAATACACTAACTTTGTACAGACTAGTTCTCCTGAACCTCTGGCTGGATTTCAACGAAACTTGGCAGGGACAATCAGTACCAAGCCTAGTTGCGTATGTCATCGCCATGTTCTGGTTGAGTGATATTTGAAAGAGTTATGGCCCCTTATACATAAACTTTATCTTTAGCCATTATAGTGTCCACAGGCCCTCTTGGGCCTGTTGTATGAAGTATTTTATGACCCAGTTCGGAATTGACCCATGAGGTGTGGTTAAGGTCATATGTCGAACCCCTATGTCACAATGACATGTACTACCCTATATACAACTTTGAACCAAGTTTGAGAATTACTACTGTACTGTATTGACTGTATTAAGAATCGTTCGTGAAAAATAAAAGTTATTAAACGCAAACTACAGAAACTTTATTGACCCCTTGGTCATTGATAACAGAAAAGTAACACATACAGTATACCCCTGCCATATAAATGTTTGTCTAATTTAGAATAAATACACATGACAGTAGCCTGACTTGAGACCCGCCACATAGAAACGTCCCCCTTTTGTAATAGGCATTTAAATGTGGGTATACGGTTTATCTCCTCTTTTTTTCCTTCGAAAAGGTAAGAAAACAATAACAAAAAAATATCATGATTATAATTTAAGGTATATTGTAAATGTAGTTTTGTTTTCATATGCTCTGTATTATAAATACTAGAACTGGGAACTTCATAAGCCCGATGTTGTTAAATTCATTAACTGGAAACTTGTATCTGACTTAATCTAAAGTTTATGTAAGCATTAAGTCTATCATCAGGTTCCATTTCCTTATTCACAGATTCGTGTCTTAGTTTGAATTGAATTGAATGTTGTTTAACGGCTCATTAACACAGTATAGGTTATTTAGAGCCGCCTCAGATAGAGTGGAAGGATACCTAGGAATCCGGGAACCGTGCCCTACTCTTATTGAATAGATTTCTATGGTTCTTTAACGTGCTCAGAGGACAGACCGTTACACGGGACCGCCCGGTTTACGACCCCATCCAACGGATGAGGCTAAATGAAAGTGTCTTGCCCAAGAAAACACCGACGAAACTCAGTGGCACCACGGAGGATTGAACCCGGGGCCTCCGGTTATAAATCTGCCGCACTACCGACTGTGCCACACCATGTCGAGTATGCTATCTACATGTAATCTAAAAAGGTTAATTGGTGTTTAGAGTTCTGTCAGATATAATAATAAGACACATTCGCTCCACTTCAAGTTTGGAAGGCATTAAAATATCATCTAACCTACTGTGTACTTAAACTTGGCAGAAACTCACAAAAAAATGTTTTATCACACTTGCTAAACAGAAATAATTTTTGAATTATATTCGATAGCCAAAAAGATATTGTCTTTATTTATGCTTTGCCACATTTTCCTGCCATATATATTTAAGAAAACTACCTATGCATAAAGAGTGCATTTCTTACACTGTTCCTCTCTTCCATAACCTAGTCTGTGTAGATTACCTGCAATTCTCATTTCCTAGACTCAAGTCTTGGTGAGAAGTTTTTGTCTGGTTATCAGCAGGTGTCCAACCAATTTTCGGTGCCTAACAGTTTCTGTGATATTCATTTTAAACACATGTTTTTGGCGATAATTTTAATTCTGGATGTTCATTTTCAATGGACATGTTCATCTGAATGGTAAAGATAAAAACAAACAACGAGAAGTATATAAAAAGCAATAAAAGAACAGCTGGGACATATTTTGTTGATCCCTAATGTCGGGGTGGGGTGGGGTGGGGTGGGGGTTGGGGGGATGCATCTCCATGTGCATGCCCATATTATTATTTTTTTAAAGGGACACTGTCATGCGCATTTTTTTTTAAAAGGGACACTATGTTCGCTTTTATATATTTAATTTAGATGTACAGCAGAGGATAAATGAAATATTTTTAAAATAGTAATTGCTGTTCTTAAAAACACATTGCATCATAAATCTAATGAATAGTCTATTTGCTTTGACCTATCAATAAATCACAAACATAAGTTTTAGCAGAATAAGGGTCAATTCAAAGGGAAGCAACCTGTAAATAATTAATGCAGGGGAGTAAGCAAACATTACTAACTTTGTTTCATAAAGTGTTATGGGTGAAAAATGAATTTAAAATGAAAGAATTGTCATTGTTTTGATGATATTAACAAGATCACGAAAACTATTCGGATTGGTGACAAAGAATCCGCATTTTACACCGTACTTAAATGAAGTTACGTGTCTAGTGGGGTTTCTCAAAATCAACATAAATGTCATCGTATATTGCGTACATAAGGCTAAGTATGTTGATTGCAAATGAAAACCTTGCATCTATTTTAAATATTATTTCATTAAAAGTCTTTAAATGTGCAGAAAACTGCTTGGACACCAGTAGATGTTTTAAATAATTGGAAGCTGTTGGGGGAGATCTGCGCGAAGTTGTCGAAAATTACAAAACATTATACAAGGATTAAAACATGACATAGAGAAAGCTTGTCAGCATGTGGGAAAATTCTATAAAGCTATTTTTAATTTTGCGCTGGCAGAACCTAACCATTCTTCGTATTCTATAAGCTTCCACCAATAAAATTAATAGTAAAAGGCACTGACATAACATTCTCTCTGTATAAACCTCACATTTAACAATTATATCATTAGATCCCATTGTGTAGATGTATTGTGATAAACGGAACATTATAAAACAATTTTCTGATTAGTTTTATTTACTTGCACTGCTTTTTGGAAGAATTTCGGTCGACCTACATTAGTACTTGGCACTGATTTTCAGCATACCTTACCTTACATTTTTAGTTTGTGAAAAAACTACTAATTACATGTGATTTCTGGGTATTTACACTAATGGAATAATTCTGATTACTTTACCATGCAGCCAGCATTGTTATTGAGAGAAGAATTATTTTATGTTAAAGCGTGAAAAGCTCCAAAGTGTTGATCGAGGGGTCAAATTTATAAAAAACAGTCACGTGATTGTCACGTGATAAACAAGTTCTGCTTTTTTTTACTAAATATTGATGTTGTTAAAAGAAAGTAATAATACCGATATTTTGTCTCGTTTTCCAAATACGATTGTTATTAACTTATTAATTGGCATTTATACTCGACATCGCCCACAGGGGAATGATAAATTTAGAATAGATTACTTAGGTTATTGCTGAATTTATGTTTGATCTCATCTTACGACCAGGTTTGACTGTATACTGTTAAAAATAAGTTTAGCAAGTAAATAACATATAAATCCTGTTGACCAGATTCTAGGATATGTGTAGAAGAGATCATGGGCAATTTAACTTACATAATTATCAGTTATATTAAGGGAATAAGTCTCAAAAGAAATATGTAAAAACAATAGCAACATGTGGTAATCTACATGTTTTACAGAAATTATAATTTCGCTCTTATTTCAATGTAAAGGGAGGTAAATTCACAAAGGTAAATTTTTGTTCCCTATATCTTCATAATGACAAGGAAATTGTCGATTATTTTAGCGTTTTTTATAACTTGAGACCCATAACAGTTATTTTGTAATGTACTCTTGCTCTTTACCTTACTTGTATTTTGTTAATGTGAAATAGTATGTTTTAACTAAATGGGAGATAACTCTACTTACATTGGAATACAAAAAGTAAGTGAAAACGAAGAACAACCTAAGTCATGCCGATGATTTAAATACTTAACAATATAAAATAACATTACATTTATTTAAGCTAGATGTGCATAAGAGCTTGCTAAACTTTGTTTTTTCAGTATATACTCATCAATACATCATAAATAACTAAGAAACAAATATATATAAGCTGATCATTTTAAACATTGCCTATTAAATAATCAGTATATAATCCCACACCCATACACATGTCTAAATGTCCATGTTTCCCTTTAACCCTTAACCTGCTAAGCACGACTATAATAGCCTTTGCGTTCATTGTAAAACCAAATCAGGGTTTACAATGCCCAGCTGCTGATCAATCATTTTCCCCAAAACACTCCTTTGTCACATAAATGAAATGGTCTTAATTCAAAGAAAGAACAGTCCATTATATATATGTATGGGGTTAAGGGTTAAAAGATAAGCTAGTGCTGAACACCCAACTTTACATGGAACACCTTTAAATAAAAGATAGACAGGTGCTCCACGGGCGAATCAAGTGTTCCATGAAACACCCTTCTAGCTTAATGATACGGAAAATTCTCCGAACAGACAACGGCTGCCCTGACTACTTGCGTATGAAGTGCAATTAACAATTATATAAAAGGTTTGTTTGACCATATGAATAGCTTTATTACAGTTGGTCACATATGTCTCCACTTGTTCAGATTGCATTAATAAGACCAAGACTGGTCTTGTAATGGTGGCTTTTTACAAATATTGTTTTTGCAGGTTTTGAGAAGTTTGTAAGTGCCACCGACTCTTAAGATCTCTCTCCAATTAGTTAATAATTAAGCAGCTACGAGACAGGGAGTGTTTGTACTGTTTACTTGAATATTTACAAGATGTTACATTATACAGAATGATTATATAATAACATGACTTCTAGGAGTGTTATAAATAAATTGTATATCGTAAAACACTAGTGTAGTAATTCACTTGAGAAATGAGGGCCGAATTACTGTGTTTTGTACACAGTAAAAGATTTAGGTAGATTTATTCGCATGGTAAATAATACAATACTGTCAGACAGACCTTACTATTTATCATATTTGAAATCTTACTTTATAAAGTGCATGTCAGCAATATTAAATTTGGTTTAAGGTGTCATATTATTTTTACCTATTTGTAATGACTAATTTGACTTTCGTTTTTGCAAAGTTATGCCTCTTTTCATACAACTTTAACCTGCAACCTTACCTAGCTCATAACTTGGCAAAATATTCGCCTATGGGTCATGTCTTCATTATCAGTTATACATGCAAAGTTATGCCTCTTTTCATACAACTTTAACCTGCAACCTTTAGTTGGCTAAATTTTAGCTGGACTTACGGAAAAAATAATTGAGATTTTGGATAAGCTTCATCAAGAGCATAAGCGACTTTTAAATTACTTTTAAAAATTGATTCTCATTTTTGACTGTTTTTGCAGTTTTACATGCCGATAGTACAAGGCAAATTCCATAAAGCATAACAGCCATGTTAACCAGTACAGCATCCACGAGCACTCTTTTGATGGTGACGGGTTCAATTTGAGCTCATTGTCACACTGTCGGTAAATAATAAAGTAAAACAAAATCAGCAAAATGAGAAGTCATCAGTGTAATGTGTTTCGTAAGTCACCGTGATGCACATTAACAACACAGCTTGCATACCGTATTTCCCCTAATAGTAGCACCCGGGCGCTGTGTAAAATACCGTGAAGGCGCCCTTATAATTGGAAATACGGTAGTTTGAAGGTCGTAAGGTCAAGTCAGATGTTATTAGTTACAATACTGGCTTCCTATGATATCAAGGGTTTTATGGTATCACGGTATCCAATCTATAAAACAGTATGCATCTCTGCTAAAATATGATAATTATTTTATAGATGTGATTACTTTAGGTACAAATAATAAAATAATTGAACAAAATAAGTATATTTATCATAAATAAAAGGGTATTTCAAAATAATGTAACAATGTTGACAATTTCCTTATGATCTTTAAAATTCATCACCCCTAGTCTCCATAAATGCAGTTTCCATTACCTTGAAGGTTATAAAATTCATTAATTAGTGAGGCTGTTGTACATTATTGTTTCTAGAAATGGTCACTCATTGAACCTTATGCCAGTTTCTAACAAATGCAGGATACACAATATGTGCATACCGTGATACCATAGAACTTTTAAAACAATAAGCTCAATGAGGGTACCCTTCTTTCAAATCTAATTCTCACATTTTTATGTAAAATTGATTACATTTTATATCGTAGCAATTCAGTAGAAGGGTCACAGAAAGCATTTGAGTTTCCTTTTTCTTTAAATATTGTTTACAGTTTATTTTTTCCGTCAAACCATTTAAGTATTGTGATATCATAGAACACCATGCTAGAGGATATTTGTTGTTTTGGAGTGAATAACATATTTTATTCCATCGAGAAGTGAGAAAACTTTATATTTTCATGAATGCGAATAAAATAAATGTTATTCACGAAAAACAACGAATTTTATTTTTTATTTTATGATTTTACAAACAACTTTTTAGGGAAATGACGGTTGAACAACAAGGGAGGCAATTTCAATAACTAAGCCACTTTACGCATTTTTTGCCCTACTACAAAAAAAAGAAGATATTTTATTTATGCCCAAAAAGAACAATTTGTTTAATATATTTAAATTGGCAATCATTTCCTTTTAACTTTTAAAATCCATTTCAAATCATTGTTTGAATAGAATGTACAATTCGCAGTGTTTTTCTCTTGATATGTTTACATTTGCGTATAAATATCGTGCGAGTCCTTTTACTGTGCATCTGTGTTGGTTGTACATTTGAAAGTAGTCCCGGCAGCTACTATGGAATAAAACTCTATATTCCACAGTGTGGAATAACACTTTTATTTCACTGATAAAATACAGTATTTCATTGCTTATCATAAAATAAAAGTACGTAATCACCTCTTACTAAAAACATGTAGTACACTATACATACAGCATATAATTTACATTTTGGTTCATTAGCATTATGACATTATACATATCCGGAACCCAAGTATACTCACCTCTGGTAGTTTGGAGCATGACACCCGTTTAATTGCATGCTACATTAACTTCCACCATGTTGTACCTTGTACAGTTGGTCTGCTCAGTGGCTTCCCTGTAGATACAGAGGCATTAAGCTGATGTGATGTTTGTCACACCTGTAACATGCATGCTTGCTGATATATACTGACGTGAAAAAGTAACGTTTCATTGAAAATAATGAGTAACTTTTTCAGCTATCGCCCACCATAGATATTACCTCTTTTGCACTTATTAACACACCGAAATTTCAGTTCAGTCAACCGTGCATTTCAAAATATGAGTAAGCTCACAATTACCCCGTGCCCAGTACGCTTTTAACGCATGTTTTTATTCAACGAAATTTCACGTGTATTGGATTTTCGATTTACACGTTGCAATTCAAATAATTTTTTAGAAAGATTGAAAATTAAAAATGCAAATAACAAAGATCGAGCACGGATTTTGGGAATATGGACGTTCGCAAATTGAACTGGCGAGACGGTTTAATGTGTCGAGATCGACAATAACACGTTTGATTCGACGTGTTAATGATACTGGGACTTTGTTTGACAGACCTCGTTCAGGTGCGCCGCATGTAACGTCTGTACGGCAGGATAATTACATACGTCAACGTCACTTACATGACCGATTCATCATGGCAGCCGGCATTGACGTCATCGGTAATCGTGGATGGACTGTATTAGCCACAACACAATACGAAATCGGCTTAGGGAGCACGGGATACTCAATGGGGGCATACTCGTTACTGACTTTGCAATGGGTGGCTGTTTTTCGGACTTTAAGATTAAAGATGTCCATTTCATATTCTAAATGAATTTGTCCACTTTAAATTGTTGTTAATAAAATATGGCTTTATATTCAACCATGAAACGTTTCTTTTTGACGTCGATATATAATTCAATGAGGAAAATCATGACTGTGTGTGGGTGTGTTAGTTATCTAGTTTAGGTGGGGTAAGTAATCTTGCCCGCCTCTCCATGCACTACACAAGTACATGCACCTGTTGACCTTCATGAAGACTTTTACCAAACGTAACATTCATTAAAACATTTGTCATTACTTTACCATTTTCAAAAAGCAACAAAAACAATTGCCTTGATTACATTGCATTTCCATGCTAATTTCCTGACATGTTTCCAAAGCCACTTCAGTGTATTTAGTACCTGAGTCAACTCTAGGCTTAAAGCTGCACAGTCCTTATTTTAACTGGTAATAACTCATGAATATGAATGAGTCACGTGTAAAATAGTTTCAAATCGACGAACACCCCCAAAAGTCGGTATATAAGCAGAAATCGATGCGTAAAATTTCACATTTTTATAAAATTTCACATTTTTATTTAGCCTCCATACAGGTAACATCGATAAATATTCGGCTCCAGAATATATGTGATAAAAAAATAGTTGCCTAGAACGGGATTTGAACCACAGCCTTGCACTTGTAAGTTTTGAAAGATGTACGCTGAACTACTAGACCACGGCTATTTATTGGTATGTTGTAGCATTTTTAACACTAAATAGGCATTATGTAATAACTAGCGCACACACAAACTCATCAGTCACTAAATAACAAGTCGAGATATGGTTGTTTTGCGGCTAAGTATTAGTTTCATATTGATAACAAACAGTATTACACCAGGCAATGTTAATTTACATGTGCAACAAGATGGACTACATATTTATTGACCCATCTTGAGTTGCGTTCAAATATGTTAAGTTATTTTGCCTCATATAGTTCAGTGGATAGAGCACCGGACTTGAATCAGAAGGTCGTGTGTTCAAGCCCCGAAAGAGGCTAACTTTTTTTCTGTAAAAGTTACTGTTACCTGGGCATATGTATGATGTTCACCGGTCGATGTATATACAGTAAATGATTTCCTGCGCTGTATTTGCTTGCTTAAATACCCGATTTCGACATGAGCTGGTGAACACGAAGTAACAAATAAAGACACGCCTACAAAAAAGAAATCGATTGATATAGAGACTCTGTAGCTTTAAGTTCTGTCTGTAGATTTTAGACCTTGGTGTTTACTGAAGTTTCAAACTGCTTATTTTATGTATCTGGGATTTCTTCCTGTGTGTGTTCTGTTTACAAAATGTGTGGCATTTATTGTCTTTCATCCACTTGTAACAGGAGATGTTTTTTACCTTTAAATTATAGGTATGCAGTTCTGTGTGAATATCTTAACATGTGCAGTGAAATGCATCCGTGTTAAACTGTTAGAAATTCAAATGCACCTGTTACCGATAGTTCCAAAGAGAAAGAATATACAAAATATTTTTCTTATATTTGACATTGATTATGAAACCATTATGTGGTCTCGTCTTAATTCCATTAAGCGAAAGAAAAGCTTATATTAGCAGGATTTTATAATGGATATTTCGACAATAAAACAAGTTTAAAAACATTGGTTACTGAAAAAATGAGATAACCAGTATAACATTACCTATTAAATGTTGTAATGTTAACAATATGCATACTTTTTAGGCCAAAATTATTTCATACCCCAGCCAACCCCATTTTCGCTTCTTGGAGAAGTGGGGTATGAAAGTTAATACTCGGACCACTTAATGAAACTGTAAATGTGTATAAAAAAATGATCTTATTAATTCATCAGTGGATAAAGACTTCTGACGTAGAAAACATGTGGGCACACTCCAATATATATATGACATATATGTATATATGTACAATTGATTCTCTGGCAGAGGCATATATGTCTTAAGGGAAACTTTATGACCTTCATCTTATCTCCCTCTGAGGTTGCTGTGTCAATATAACCTATATATTATGTGTTAACGGGACATAATACCTCATTTCTTTGCAAAATTAAATTACTTGTTAATCAGTATAAAAAACGTTAAAATAATTTTAAATCTAAAATAAAATAAAATTAGCCAGCAAATCTTTCAATGTGACTGAGTTGGTAAGCCAGTATGTGATTGAGTAAGTAAGCCAGTGAATCTTTGAATGTGGTTGGGTTGATAAGCTATTGGGTCTTTGAATGTGATTTCGTTGATAAGCCAGTGACTCTTTGAATGTGATTTCATTGGTAAGCCAGTGAATCTTTGTGAATGTGATTGAGTTGATAAGCTAACAAGTTTTTGAATGTGACTGAGTCGGTAAGCCAGTGAATCTTTGAATGTGATTGGGTTGATAAGACAGTGAATCTTTATGAATGTGATTGAGTTGATAAGCTAACAAGTTTTTGAATGTGACTGAGTCGGTAAGCCAGTGATCCTTTGAATGTGATTGAGTAAGTAAGTCAGTGAATCTTTGAATGTGATGGGTTGATAAGCCAGTGAATCTTTGTGAATGTGGTTGAGTTGATAAGCTAACAAGTTTTTGAATGTGACTGAGTCGGTAAGCCAGTGATCCTTTGAATGTGATTGAGTAAGTAAGCCAGTGAATCTTTGAATGTGATTGGGTTGATAAGCTATTGGGTCTTTGAATGTGATTTCGTTGATAAGCCAGTGACTCTTTGAATGTGATTTCATTGGTAAGCCAGTGAATCTTTGTGAATGTGATTGAGTTGATAAGCTAACAAGTTTTTGAATGTGACTGAGTCGGTAAGCCAGTGAATCTTTGAATGTGATTGGGTTGATAAGCCAGTGAATCTTTATGAATGTGATTGAGTTGATAAGCTAACAAGTTTTTGAATGTGACTGAGTCGGTAAGCCAGTGATCCTTTGAATGTGATTGAGTAAGTAAGTCAGTGAATCTTTGAATGTGATGGGTTGATAAGCCAGTGAATCTTTGTGAATGTGATTGAGTTGATAAGCTAACAAGTTTTTGAATGTGACTGAGTCGGTAAGCCAGTGATCCTTTGAATGTGATTGAGTAAGTAAGTCAGTGAATCTTTGAATGTGATGGGTTGATAAGCCAGTGAATCTTTGTGAATGTGATTGAGTTGATAAGCTAACAAGTTTTTGAATGTGACCGAGTCGGTAAGCCAGTGATCCTTTGAATGTGATTGAGTAAGTAAGCCAGTGAATCTTTGAATGTGATTGGGTTGATAAGCCAGTGAATCTTTGTGAATGTGATTGAGTTGATAAGCTAACAAGTTTTTGAATGCGACTGAGTCGGTAAGCCAGTGATCCTTTGAATGTGATTGAGTAAGTAAGTCAGTGAATCTTTGAATGTGATGGGTTGATAAGCCAGTGAATATTTGTGAATGTGATTGAGTTGATAAGCTAACAAGTTTTTGAATGTGACTGAGTCGGTAAGCCAGTGAATCTTTGAATGTGATTGGGTTGATTAGCCAGTGAATCTTTATGAATGTGATTGAGTTGATAAGCTAACAAGTTTTTGAATGTGACTGAGTCGGTAAGCCAGTGATCCTTTGAATGTGATTGAGTAAGTAAGTCAGTGAATCTTTGAATGTGATGGGTTGATAAGCCAGTGAATCTTTGTGAATGTGATTGAGTTGATAAGCTAACAATCTTTCTGAATGTTGAGTGACTGAGTCGGTAAGCCAGTGATCCTTTGAATGTGATTGAGTAAGTAAGCCAGTGAATCTTTGAATGTGATTGGGTTGATAAGCCAGTGAATCTTTGAATGTGATTGAGTTGATAAGCCAGTGAATCTTTGAATGTGATTGAGTTGATAAGCCAGTGAATCTTTGAATGTGATTGGGTGGATAAGCCAGTGATTTTTTTAATGTGACCTTTGAATTTGATTGGGTTGATAAACCAGTGAATCTTTGAATGTGAATGTTAAGTCAGCGAGTGTTTGACTGTGACTGAGTTGGTAACAGTGAGTTTTTGAATGCGACTGAGTTGGTAAGTCAGTGAATCTTTGAAAGTGACTGTGTTGATAAGCCATTGAATGTTTGACTGTGATTGATAAGCTAGTGAGTCTTTGAATGTGATTGAATTGGTAAGCCAGTGAATCTGTGAACATCATTGATTTTATAAACCAGTCAATCTTTGAACTGACAAAGTTTATCTAGAAGAAGTTTGTGATGCTCTTGCATCACTTCTAAAGGAAAGTTTGATCTCGCAAATCCTGTTTTATATGTTTAGTCAGCTGCCGAGCTATCCTAGTATTACAGCATAAACTGTTTGTTTTTATAATCTAATACTGGAAGAACTGATTTAACTCAGGAAAGTTGTTGTTTGTTTGGTCTGATACAAAACTCATCCCTAATTTCATATGGGATGCCAACCTACAGTAAACATATGTTTGTTCCACGGTGTTATAGGTGGCACGAATTTGGAGCTACATTAACTTGATGACTTACTGGGCTGTTGTTTTTTCTCAACCATTCCTTCTACTAATGAACTAGAACATAGACAGTCATAAAAGTGCATGTTTTAGAACTCTGAAAGTATTTTTTTTAATTTGTTGATTGTAACACTTGTAATATAGCTTTGTATGTATGTTTGGCAATCTGTTGTGGGCTAATGATTCTTGTAAAGTATTCATTTGGCAGGAATATTGTGTGTTTCTCGTCAGTTGGAGAAGCAGCCAGAGTATTACATATGGAAATCTGTGGACATTTTTAACCCTTAACACGCTAAGCACGACTGTAATAGTCTTTGCGTCCATTGTAAACCCAGATCAGCCAGCTCAGGGTTTACAGTGTCTGGCTGCTGATCAGTCATTTTCCCAAAAACACCCCTTTGTCACATAAATGGAATGGTCTTAATTCAAAGAAAGAACAGTCCCGCATTATATATATGTAGCGGGTTAAAGGTTAAGGAACACGCAGCAATTTTGAATATTTATGAAACTTTGAAATTAGAACCTTGATTTATTAATTCAGTACAATATTGACTTTAACTAAATCTGCATGCATTTAATCAGATAAAAACAAAACAAATTAAAATTGGAGTTTTTCAATCTTTCTTTATTCCTCTGCCATAGATATAAATATTATATAGTAGCAGGCACTATGATCAACAATTAGTGCTATGTAAGAACAATTTACTTTGAAGTATAAGTATAATTACTAAAAATATAATATAAATATTCAAATTATGTAGAAAAACTAAATGGACACCTATAGTATATAATCCCTAATAAATGCCCCCACCTCCCCATTTTTAGCTCTACTGGCCGAAGGCCAGCAGAGCTTATGGGATGCCGAGTTGTCCGTCGTCCGTCCGTCGTCCGTCCGTCCGTCCGTCCGTTGTTAACTTTTGTCTCGTTAAGACGATAGGGCCTTCATTTTTCATCCAATCTTTACCAAACTTTAACAGGTTGTTAATATCTATGAAAGCTCGGATGAGTTCGAAAACCAGCCAGATCGGCCAAGTAACAGCGGAGTTATGGCCCTTGATTTAGTTAAAAATGCTATATTGCTATATTTTGCCTCGTTAAGACGATAGGGCATTCATTATTCAACCTATCTATACCAAACTTTACCATATTGTTAATATCAATGAAAGCTCGGACAAGTTCGTAAACCAGCCAGATCGGACCAGTAACACCAGAGTTATGGCCCTTGATTTAGTTAAAAATGCTATATTTTGCCTCGTTAAGACGATAGAGGCTTCATTGTTCATCCGATCTTTATCAAACTTTACCAGATTGTTAATGTCATTGAAAGCTCGAACAAGTTCGAAAACCAACCATATCGGACCAGTAATAGCGGAGTTGTGGCCCTTGATTTAGTTAAAAATGCTATATTTTGCCTCGTTAAGACGATAGGGGCTTCATTGTTCATCTGATCTTTACCAAACCTTATCAGATTGTTAATATCAATGAAAGCTCGAGCAAGTTCGAAAACTAGCCATATCGGACCAGTAACAGCGGAGTTATGGCCCTTGATTTAGTTAAAAATGCTATAGTTTGCCTCATTAAGACGATTGGGGCTTCATTGTTCATCCGATCTTTACCAAACTTTATCAGATTGTTAATATCAATGAAAGCTCGGACAAGTTTGAAAACCAAACATATCGGACCAGTAACAACTTAGTTATGGCCCTTGATTTAGTTCAAAACGCTATATTTTGCCTCGTTAAGACGAGAGGGCCTTCATTTTTCATCCGATCGTTACCAAACTTTTATTTTTTTAATTATTTTTTTTAATTAATATATTTCTTTTTTTATTTCATTTTTTTTTCTTTTTTTTATTTTTATTTTTTTTTTTTTCTTTTTATTTTTTTTTTCTTTTAATTTTTTTTAATTAATAATTTTTTTAGCTCTATGTTGGACCAGTCGGACCAGTAACAGAGGAGTTATGGCTCTTGATTTAGTTAAAAATGCTATATTTTGCCTCGTTAAAGGTAGGGTCTTCATTTTCATCTGATCTTTACTGAACTTTAACAGATTCTTTAGTTATGGCCCTTGATTTAGTTCAAAAGCTGTTTTTTTCCCGAAACTTCCAAAAAAATGTTAATGGCAGTCACTCGCTTCATTGATGTTATAAGAGCCATGTTAGCCAGTAGAGCGTCCACAGGCCCTCTTGGGCCTCTTGTTTCAGATTTAGTCTCAAATAAAGGCCCCCCCCATTTCAAAAATGTTATGCCCCCGGGGTAAGTTTATAAGGTAAGTTTTTATAAATCAAGATTGTCGTGTGTCCCTTAAATGTGCATCTCTGGATTTATCTGGCTCTGATATCATTTGTTAAATATACAGGTTTTATTTGGTTATGAGGCAAAAAAAAAATAGGTGCGTTTCCTATTGCATGCTCTAAAAAAATAGGGTCGGTAGGTAGGCATTTTCTTTTTCTTTTTTGGAGCAAGATATTGTGAGATTTTACATGTATTTATCTCATAAACCCCATACAAGTTGATGATACAGCTGAAAGTTTCTCTGTGATGTCAATTTACCTCGATCTTTTGTGATAAATCGTTGTTCAGAACAAATAAAAAAAAAAAAATTAGGGTCGGCCCCTTAATATTAGGGTCGGTCGGGCCACCGGAAACACAGGTAATTTTTTTTGGGCCTTAGGTAACTCACACCACTTCTATCTGAACATAATGGATACATATTGAGAAACTTATAGGGTATCTCATTGTGATATTTTAGAAATCTGAGTATTATTTATAAGATTAAATTATTTTGTTAAATATATTTTTAGTTCTAACTTTATAACCTCATGGCTAGAAATAACTTTTTTTATAAGATATTTGGGTCATTAATTTGTGTCTATCTCTAGATTTTTTTAATGTTAAAATATTCTGTTACAACTAACATTTTTGTTCATACATCTGTTACAATTTTTAATTTCATGTCCGCTCCTTAACTTTCACATGCATGGGGTGATTTTTGAAATTTGGCACAAATACTCCTCTTATCGAGACGGCATGCAGAACACAAACCCGGTTCTGTGTCTTCTGTGTCTTCAAGGTCAATGTCATAAATAGATCATCTACTCCTTATATGCATATAATAAGGTCCAGTTTGTGTCCGCTCCATAACCACTGTAGGGATCCGTACACCGGATATTGGTCAAGACCCCGTTCACTAGTACGGAGTTTTGGTCAGCCATGTTGTAGAAAACGTACGGATAACAACAGCAAATGTAGGTTAACCACGTTTTTCTCCTATTTTTGTTCATTTTATATGAATAATCAGTATTGCTATATGGTGCGGAAACATTTCCCCGTTCAAATATTACCGTACATTGTTCACATATTACTTTAAATGCTACAATTCGGATCAAAGAAAAACAATTGCCGGTGCTGAAATTCGCCCAAAGTACCCTTCAGCAATAAATATCTCATTAATTTTCAAGTTAATGAAAATTTTGAACTGGCAGATTTATTTGTTTTTCCAATATACGTGCATGTTCAAATGTTGAACTTCATTCATCCGAAATTGACCGAGATATGAATCGAAACAAAATTATTATTTGTGTACGGGGTCTTGGGCACTTGTGTACGGAGTACTGCAAATATTCTCTTTTTACTGTACGGAGTTTTGCTTTAAATATATTGTATGAAACTATGGTTTTAATGGTACTTGTTTTACATGTAATACATAAAACATTCATTGAATGTTTGTAAACAGTCAATGTAGTGTCATTAGAACTGAATCAACGTAGATTTCCTTGAACAGATATAATCATGCGAGCTATATAGATAATTAATATTAACCCATGCCGTTATCTATATCATGTGTTGTCAATGTAGTTTAAGAATCAATTTTACATTTCCTATTAACATGCTTAGGGAAGTTTGACATAGTTTAGATGTCAGTATGGGGCATAGAATTAATTTTAACCTGACAGGCAAACTGTTTGAAAAAATACGGTAAGGATTTTTAACGCCTGTGGGACGTATAATAATACTTTATTTAAACAACATTTTATTCAAGTACTGAATGGGATTGGACAACAGGCAATGCCTATGTAAGACCTCTCCCATATCAAGGTACATATAAACAATAAATTCATATCAAACATAACATAAAATGTGGAATTGTAGTACAGTTTGCATATATTGGTTTGACAATTAACTTAGAATCTTTGAAACATGTGTACCGTGATTGTTTAGTATTAACACTTTGTACTGTCAGAAAGAATTTAAGTGAGAAAAAAAAAATCAACAGAAAGAAAATCATACTGGAAACCAATACGAAATATATATAAAAATGTACCGATTATTACAAAATATAATGGTTTTAGTATGAGTTTCTGTAACCAATAGTTAATTTTGGAATTTAAGATAACTGAGAAACAGACAAACAAAAAAATAAAAATTACAATAAAAAAGGAAGAAAGATGATAATATATAAAAAAATAATCTAGCATTGTGACAAAACATATCTGAAAATACAATAGTATATACATACATATACATATGTACATGTACATACATCTATAATTCTACGAAAATCTCCTGGTACACTTAATGTATTTGTGGACGATAAGTACAATTTCTGAGTTCGTAGTATCGTCTAGATTGGAACTGCCATTCAGTATCAAGTCACTGTTGGTATGCGTGACATCAACAAGATTGGCTAGGGTATCAAGTAAGTCATTTCTGAATTGGTTATACAGTGGACAGTTGAAAAAAAAAGAGTATTGTCCTCACATGGATTGCCACATTTCGGACATACTGCTGAATCTGTCAAGAAGTGGTCAAATAAATGCGTATTTAGATTACTTGAGTTATTTCTTAATTGACAATGGATGATGTTATCATTCCTTTTTCCTATATTATAGTGATATGGACTGTCAGTCCTATGTTCAATAGCCTTAAGTTTATGCTTAAATTGTTCAACAGATGGTGCATTTTTAGCGTCTAAATGTAAAGTATTCCACAATTTAATTGTACTCGGCAGAAAGCTGTTATAATATGATGTTGTACGACAAAGAGGGAGACGTAAGTTTAATCATGAAGTTCGATGGTTATAATTATTGTTTACAGGTTAGTATGGCTGGATTAAGTTATACATGTAATCTGGACTTATGCCATAAATTATTTTGTAAATAGTTACAAGATTATGATCTTTTCTTCTTTTTGTTAATGTTTCTAAGTCAATTCAGTATATAAGTATGATCTAGAAGAATTGCATCTGAGGCTTGTTATTATTCGTGCTGCTTCAACTTGGACGCTCTCTAATAGATCAGATTATCCCTGTGTACAGTTATCCCATACTGAATCTCCATATTCAAGTATAAGTCTTATAAAGGCGATATATATTTTCAATAGAGAATGTCTGTCAAGTTTGTACTTAAGCATTCTTAGAATGTTAAATCGTGCACATGCTTTTTCGTATATATTTTCTATATGATGCGACCAAGTTGCATTGGACTGAATTGTTAATCCAAGGTGGCAATGTGATGCTACGTCTTGTACTATATCATTATCAAAGTAGACTGGTGGGTGGTTATAGTTTCTTCTAGTGCAAACAAGGCTTTTGTTTTTTTGAGGATTAAATGTAACAGCCCATTTTTTTGACCATTCAGATATTTTGCAAAGATCATTTGTAAGAGAGTTGGCACATTCTACTGGGTTTTTATCAACTACAACAAAAAGGGAAGTGCCATCAGCAAATAACCGTACATCATTCAATAAGTCATCTGTGATGTCATTTATATAAAGCAGAAATAGAAACGGATCTAAAACAGAGCCTTGCGGAACACCTGCATCTAAAGTACTGAAGCTTGAAGAAAATCCATCTACTTTTTGCTGCCTATCAGAGAGATAGCTACGTATCCAGTTACATAATGAATCATTGATACCATATTTAGCTAATTTAAAAAGTAACCCAGCATGCCATACTTTGTCAAACGCAAAATATAATTCGTACATCTTTCCCAGCGTCGAGGTTGCTTATTATGTTATATATTTCTATGAGCTGATTTACTGTAGAGTCTCTAGGTTGAAAGCCTGCCTGGTATTTGCACAGAAGTTTATTCGTTTTGATATAGTTGAACAAGTGTTTAAATACGATTTTTTCCATCAATTTGCAAATAATACTGGTAATGGATATAGGCCTATAATTGCCCGGCATGTCAGGTTCTCCCTTGCCCTTAAAATAGGAGTTACATTCGCCTGTTTCCATTGGTATGGTACTTTTCTAGTGGACAAAGACAGATTAAAAAGTCGCGTCAATGGAGCAGCGATGCTATTTAAAACTAATTTTAACACCTTTGGGCTAATCATATCTGGGCCTGGAGGTTTCGATAATTTCAAGATTTTCAATTGATCAATTACTTCCGTTTCATTTATAATAAAGTCATTCATTTTATTGTCAGTGCGATTATGAAAAGTAGGTAATTCCGGTTCATGTTCAATATGAGATATTGCAGAAAAGGAATAATTCAATGCGTTTGCTTTGTCTACTGGATGTATTAAAATACGACCGTTATTTTTATTGGAAAGTTTGGCTGAGTTACTTTGTCAATTTAGAGATCGATTTTGCTATACGCCACCATTTACCCGGGGGGATTGATTTATCAGTTAACTGGGATATAAGTTTTGACTTGTATGATTCCTTAGATTCGCGGATTAAAGCAATTACCTCATTTCTAAGTTGAATAAACATTGACCAATGTAATGGATTGTTGTAAATAAAAAAAAATTATATGACGTTAACTGTGGTCACAATGACCTAAAATTGGACAACTGTATCAATTCTAACAGACAATAATATACGTCTGGACTTAGTTTGTAGTGCATGTAGTTATTTGGAATAAGTACGGAGTCTTTCTCAAGAATTACCCCTTTTAAGTTTTAGTTTTCTGCATTTTTTTCGTCTTAACGATACAAAATGGTATAAGACATATAGGACCTAAATAATGTCTACGAATTACTACAAATATAAGTTAATAACATCAGTGCAGAGCAGCGAAAACAATCTTAGCATTGCAAAACCCCGTACAATACATGGACAAGACTCCGTACACAAATCAGCGTCTTTTTATATGAATTAGTTACGCGGGGCACGTTTTGTTTCGATTCATATCTCGGCCAATTTCGGATGAATGATGCTGAAATTTTGAACATGCACGTATATTGGAAAAACCAATAAATCTGCCAATTCAAAATTTTCATTTACTTGAAAATTAATGAGATATTTATTGCTGAAGGGTACTTTGGGCGAATTTCAGCACCGGCAATTGTTTTTCTTTGATCCGAATTGTAGCATTTAAAGTAATATGTCTACAATGTACGGTAATATTTGAACGGGGAAATGTTTCCGCAACATATAGCAATACTGATTATTCATATACATGAACAAAAATAGGAGAAAAACGTGGTTAACCTACCTTTGCTGTTGTTATCCGCACGTTTTCTACAACATGGCTGACCAAAACTCCGTACTAGTGAACGGGGTCTTGACCAAGATCCGGTGTACGGATCCCTACAGTGATAACTCTCACATGCATGGAGGGGTTTGTGTCCGCTCCATAACTCTCACATGCATGCAGGGGTTTCATTTAAATTAAGCACAAATACTCATCTCATTGAAATGATGTGCAGAACCCCAAATCTGGCTCTGTATCTTCAAGGTCAGTGTTATTATTACACACTACTTTGCTTTGTTTATGATGACCATAGCATGGGTGCAGTGGAGTGGGTGCAGTGGGGACTGCAGTGGAATGGGTACAGTGGGGTCTGCAGAGGAGTGGGTGCAGTGGGGTCTGCAGTGGAATGGGTACAGTGGAGTGGGTACAGTGGGGTATGCAGTGGAGTGAGTACAGTGGAGTGGGTACAGTGGAGTGAGTGCAGTGGAGTGGGTACAGTGGGTGGGTACAGTGGGTGGGTACAATGGAGTGAGTGCAGTGGGTGCAGTGGAGTGAATGCAGTGGAGTGGGTACAGTGGAGTGATTACAGTGGGGTGGGTGCAGTGGAGTGGGTACAGTGGAGTGAGTGCAGTGGGTACAGTGGGTGGGTGCAGTGGAGTGGGTACAGTGGAGTGAGTGCAGTGGGGTGGGTGCAGTCGAGTTGGTACAGTGGATTGAGTGCAGTGGGGTGCGCTGACATCCACCTGACATGCGGGAGGTCATGGGTTCTATCCCCAGCCAGGTCACACCAAACACTTCATAAGAATAATTCTAATAGCCCCCTTGCATGACGTTCCACACATAAAGGGTAGTGCTGGGACTGGTCTATGGCATGGTATTCCAGTGGCAGCACTATAAAGTTGAGCATAGCACTCACGTGTCGGTATATAGTGATTGGGTATGGTACTGAGTCATGTCTATGGCATAATATTCCAGTGGCAGCACTATAAAGTTGAGCATAGTGCTCACGTGTCGGTATATAGTGATTGAGTAGGGTACTGTGGCATAATATTCCAGTGGCAGCTCTATAAAGTTGAGCATAGCGCTCACTGCTACAAGTAGACACCATAGGGATATGACTGAAAGATTAAGCGATATTAAGCGATGTTAAATCCGATACCTACATACATATATTGCTCTGTCTTTGACCCCACTAATTTGCTCTGTTATGACCCCCTAATTTGCAGACATAATTCATTGTCCAGAAGATGGAAGACTGTAACTAAAGCCATCTTTTAATTAATAGTAAGGCCAAGTCCTGGTCAGTATTATCCAAGTATGGCACCAGCATTCATCTTAACTATATGTGATTGATATGAATGTGCGTGCTGTACACATGCTATTGATTGTCATCATTTCTGTTTGGGCGCAGATAAATACATGTTTGTCTCAACTAACCTGAATGACTCCATGTTTTAATGGGAAGGGTATAAACTACTTAGATCTATTGTTTGATGGGGTGTCCGTGGCCGAGTGGTTAAAGTTTCTGATGTGAAATCACTTGCCACTCATCGCTGTGGGTTCGAGCACCAGTTGGCTGGCGAAACGGCGGTGTTTCTACCTAGGTGCCCATCTGTGCTGGCAAATTGCCTGGAGTGGCACATGGGGTCTTACTCCACCAATCAAAACTGGAAAGTTGCCACATGACCTTAGCTGTCGGTGAGACTATAAAATCCAAATCATTTGTTTGATGTATGGTTTGATTTAACATGATAGTTGAAAATAGTGGATCATATGTTTTCATGGTTTATTTTTTTCACTGCAGTGAGACATAAAATCTTACATTTTCACAGGTTGTATTGTCGCAAGATGACCCTAGTGGTTGGGACTAACTCGGGAAAGAATCTATGTCAGTGACTGCATTTACATAAGTTTAATGCAACTTTTAAAACATGTTGAATATATATACAATTATCCAGAAAAACGAGCGAATACACAGATGAAATATGAAAAAAAGACTGTTCTCATGAACAAATTTAAGGCGTTAGTATTATCACAAATACTAAATATGTCGACTGCCTCTACATATGACACAAAAGTGTTGTTGAAGTTACAACAATGTTGATGATCAGAAATGTTACAAAAAAATTTGTGACGTATATGTATGTATAAAAAATATATATTAATTGTCAGATCTGCTTTCATCGATTAACTAAAATAGTCTTACTGGTGTTACAAAATCCTTGTAACCTGTTTATTATGTAAAGGGAGACTACAACTTAACATTTTGATTTTATGATTTAATCAGAGTAGCCTTTCTTTACCACAGTCAGAAAATACTAGCTTTCCACTATTGAAGCTAGACATGGATCATTGGCATACTAAATTTATGAACGTTTTGAAAATACTGATGATGTGTTATAACATTAAGTTTTCAAGGCTGGGTGGCATGCACTAGAATAATTTATTCTCGAAGCAAACACCTCTAAATGACTAGAATATATTATTCTCGAAGCAAACACCTCTAAATGACTAGAATAATTTATTCTCGAAGCAAACACCTCTAAATGACTACAAACACCTCTAAATGACTAGAATAATTTATTCTCGAAGCAAACACCTCTAAATGACTAGAATAATTTATTCTCGAAGCAAACACCTCTAAATGACTAGAATAATTTATTCTCGAAGCAAACACCTCTAAATGACTAGAATAATTTATTCTCGAAGCAAACACCTCTAAATGACTAGAATAATTTATTCTCGAAGCAAACACCTCTAAATGACTAGAATAATTTATTCTCGAAGCAAACACCTCTAAATGACTAGAATAATTTATTCTCGAAGCAAACACCTCTAAATGTAGATTCTGGAATTACTAAAGATGCATATTTTATTCCATTGATCTTAAATCTCCAGGCGACAAGCACTAGACATCTCGTAATTATTTTTGCCCGTTTAAAAACTTGATTGTTTCGTGTATTTTCAGATCAAGTTGAGCCACTGTGCCGGTGTATCACGGCCGGATTCTTCGCTAACGCTGCCAAGCTGCACCACACGGGGGAATACAGGACGGTCAGAGATGACCACACCCTGTTCATACACCCTACATCTGTACTGTATACAGAACACCCACCAAAATGGTGAGTCACATGAGCATTTGTCACATGATCAATGTCACATGATCAGTGTTCATTGTGCGTTCTCAGAGGTCAGAACCAAAGTGCATTTATGTTATGTTATATAGTAGTCTGGATATCCTATCATTTTATCGAACTTGTTTATTAAAGTCGATAATACACAGTCACGAATGTAAGATTCTATTTAACACATAACATACCTAAACATTGAAAGTTTGAATTTAATGTTGTTAATTTACCTTTAACATGTCAATTTGTGAGAGAAATCATGACGTTGTTTGGTTGTTAGCATGACGTCAGATATGTAACAAGGCTGTAACATGTCCGCACTACAAATAATGCTACACCTTGAACCAAATTTAACTTTAATTACATGTATTTTATAAATTATATTATATAACAATCAAGATATGTCAATGTTTCGAATGAAATACCATGTGAATAGTTGGCAGACGCTTAGGGATCACTTTGTCAGTCGCCTCTCATCCATCGTCATCCATCCATCACACTTTAACTTGCAACCTAACCTTGGCCATAACGTAAAAAGTATTTGACCTATGCTCATGAAACTTCATACACGTATTCGTCTTACCCCACGGAATACATATTTTGGTATGGCAGAGTTATGCCTCTATTGATAAAGCTTAAACCAACCTCATAAATACTGACCTATGGTCATAAAACTTGATGCATTTTTTTTTTATCAATTATTCAGTGCCATTGACATGTCCAGTAACTCCGACTTCCATTTCGGCAGAGTTATTAACAATTGAAATAAATCTGCTCCATAATTTATGAAGGATTGTACCCATCTTCAAACTTCATAGATTGTCCTTGCTGAAATAAGCACATGGGCAGGTGACACAAGTGTTCTAGTATGTAATTGACAAAAAATTGTTTCCAGAGCATTATATGTAAGATATCCATATGAAATTTATCTCGTATATCAACCCATTGGCCTAGAGGTGTTTTATGACGTTTGTAATCTTTTGCTTCCATCAAATATTTTTATTTTATTTATATTTTAAAAAGGGATAAATTATTTGACAGCAAGATTGTCGACGGTGGCTTTAAATACTATTTGAAAGAATGATTTGGTACATACAGGGTAGTGTTTAATGAAGTTGTACAGACGACACGTGACTACATGCGAGACGTGACGGTGATCAGCCCTGATTGGCTATGTGAACTGGCACCCAACTTCTATCAGTTTGGAACAGTAAGTCAGTTTTAATTGTTACAAGCGTTTTAATTGTTACAAGCACATAAAATTGAATTAAGAATCCTCTGCGGAATGTGTGACATATAGCATAAGAAATCCTACGCACAATATACATACTCAGGGTCTCAAAAATGCTGCTGATGCCAACCATCCAGCTTTTTTGTTTCACCTTTTTACAAAAAAACATAGTTGTTACCTTTACGGAGGCAGCATGGAGGCAGCATGAGGCAGCAACAGCCATGTCGTCATTTCAGTTTTGCATTAAGGTCACTCTAAGGAACTGAACGCACTAGAAAAAACAACTCAGTGTGGCGTAATGTATTTGCTTTAATAACAAATGCAGGTGTGACAAAGGGCAGATAACTTGCCATCATGTCCGTATGTTTGTCATTTTCAGGGGAGTATATAGTTGCCATCATGTCCTTAAGTCCATAATTTTAGGGGAAGCATATAGTTCCATCATATCAGTCCGTCCGTCCGCCTGTCCCGCTTTCTTGTATGCTCAACTCCTCCTATATTTTAGTCCGATTTCCACGAAGTATCAGTATGATGTCTTGATTGTCAGGACGTTCCAGTTAAATGATTTTAGGCGGAGATATGGGACTTTGTAGTTTTTCGTATCCAAAGCTTGTCCACTCAATTCATCCTACGTTTTTCATCCGATTTTCTTGAAACTTAATCGGAAGTATCAATATGATGTCTAGTAGCACGTTATCAGGACATTCCGGTTGAATGATTTTTGGCAGTTATGGGACTTTGAAGATTTTCGAATATAAAGCTTGTTGGCTCAAGTCCTTCATAGGAAGTATCAGTCTGATGTCTAGTGGCGCATATTATCAAGATACTCCAGTTGAATTATTTTTGCCGGAGATACGAGACTTTAAATGAAGTTTTTCAAATCAAAAGCTTTTCTGCTCAACTCTACGTTTTTCATCAGATTAACAGGATATGTTATAGGAAGTATCACTATAGTGTCCAGTAGCGCATATTATCGGAAGGTTCAATGCATTCTAATTGAATGATTTCAATGGGACTTAGAGGTCCGTGTCTACTAAATAAAAATAGACTGTGATTGGTCAAAAAAAAGTCTAGGGAATCCGAGACTAATGTTTACCAATGTGAAGTCATGGATTCGTTAAAATATAATGAAATATAACAACTTGAGAATTCAAGCATAAATATGTTTTCTTCAAAATGGAACATTTAATATATATTTTTGTAGTTATTTTTTAAAATTATGACTGAAAAATGAAAGTAGGTTCACGTTGACATTTGGCGACTACAAAATTCGGTGGGTGTCACTTTGGAGCCAGAAACGACTAACTTTTCATAAGATTAGCTATGAAAAATATTCCTCATTAAATGACACTTGAATGTAAGTTTCAGGCAAGGGGTGCCATATACATTTGTATGGCTACGAGATATAGGGAAATCAGGGTAGCTCTAAAGGCTATAATGCAGGCCTATGGGAAAATCAATAGTTGTCTGTGACCTAGAGGTTTTTCAAATGTAAAATATTTCCGCTGAACTTCTATATGTTTCATCTAATTTTCATGAAACTTTGTAGAACGTATCAATATGATATCTAGTGTCACATATTGTCTGCTAAGTTCTGCTTGATTTTTTTTTTTTTTTGGCAGAGTTAGGGGACTTTGAAGTTTTTCAAATATAATCTTGTCCGCTGAACTCCTCCTACATTTTTCATCCGATTGTATTTCACAAGAATTAAACTGTGCCATAGTTGTATAGTACAACTCAGGTTTAACAGCAAGTCTGGGTTTGTAAGTCTAGGCAAAGGTCCGATAACTTCTTTAGCTTGAAAGTATCATCTCTGTTTAAGTTGAATATAAGTATATTGTGGATTTAATGATAAAGCAATTATGGTTTGTACACAAATTGTAATTATTCTAAAACTAGAAATGTGTCCATGGGACACCGATGACCCCATTGAAAACAATTAAACGTTAAATTTGACGAAAAAAAGGGTCGTAACTCCAGTAATGCAAGGTCGATTTTCACACCAAATCGATATGCACATCTTCACATCAAAGGTAAGCATCCTGTTAAGTTTCGAAAACTGGGGGAGGAGAACGTCTCTATGGATGGGACCTTAAGATCAAAGGAATGACCGCTTAAAAAACAATAGGCTTAAGTAGTTACAGAATAAATTGTATTAAATAGTATCTTTATCTTGCAATAATGAGGTTTTTATTGATAAATGTTTTTTGTTTGTTTTCAGGAGAGAGAGATTGCAACTAAAAGGGCCAAGCTCGACGGAGTGTGATAACTAAATATAGACTTTTGCATTTGTACATTTAGATTTGACTAGAGTTGCAAATCACCTAAACATTAAAACACCATCAAACCTCATATAATTTTGTTCGATTCTTGACGTTTTAGCCTTGATTTTATATTTCGATAGTGAAGCTTATCATTTTATGTCCTGGGTGATGTATATAATTTATGTATATGTTTCGCAAATTTGCCATGCAATCCGATAATGGCTACATAAATTTTGAGACATCATTACTATTACAAATAAACAAAGGTGAAATTTCCTTTTTATTTCTCGTTAGTATTTTCAACTAAAAAAGCATAGTACCTCTGAGAGACAATTACTCATTGCCTGCAAAACAATTACTCAGTGATGATTTGTATCCAAAAACAACCTGTAGTTCTAACATGAATCTGCAACAGTTTTTGATGTTAAATGAACAAGTGTTTGATAATAACGTCTCAAACATTGCTTAAACTACTTGATCGATTTTCATGAAACAGAAATTTTGCTTTTGATGTCTAGTTAATCCTTAGTAAAAGTCAGGTTACATTGCGTGGATGCCGCTTCATCTTTAAGACCCCAAGGTCGCATCTTGGCTTATATGGCGAAACGGGGTACTGTGGGGTCTTCATAATCTGCTTTTAATACCTCAACCTGCAATTTTATCGAAATATATTTGATTTGATATGCATCATATAATGTTTGTAAGTTTTTTGGGGCTTTAAATATGTGTTTAAAACGTGTTTAAATCCATTAGTACGAACGCAGCTCCTGACCGAAAACATAAGAACAGCCTTCTTTGTGACGTCATAATTTATTCATCGCAAAACACGCACCATTGTTCAGTTGAGGTTTACTGGTCAGCTTGCTAAATTAGAGTAACTGATTATCCGGAATAATTGCAATATCTCAAATTGTTCATGCTTATGATGGAGCCGGTCGTTGGAATATGGCCTATGTCGTCATAATCCAAGATCTTGTGTGACACTATATATGTTCTATCTTTTCTTATCAATTACGATAAGAAGGATAAGAAAAGGGAAACAAAGAAGAAGAGATAGTGTTATAGCATAAGTATGTGTATATATATGCTATAACACTGACACTTATCTCCCCTATATATTCTTCTTTCTGTCCTGTTGAAATTAAAGCATGTGGTTTAGACAAAGTGGTGGAGGGCCTATAATCCTTAAATAACACACCATTACATTTGGTCTGACTTACCAAATAGTTACAGACGTATTCGCTACATGTGTCTTTACATGTGATATTAGAGAAGCAAGCAGATTTCAAGTCAAAATGATACTGGGTTAATAAAACGGGCGTGATTATTTTGATAATGCATCCTACTTCAAGAGTCCATGTGTCCCTTTAAAGAATGCATTTTATTTAAAGTTCTTCTACATAACTTGCATTTGTTCAATCATTAATATTAATTGCATGAATAGTATATTATATATAAGCAATTTTTTAGCTCAACTGATCAGCAGAGCTTATGCCGTGGTGCGGCGTCCGTCCGTCTGTCCGTAAACTTTTATTTGTAGCGACAACTCCTCTGAAACTACTGGATGGATATTCATTAAACTTTACAGAAATGTTGCCCATAAAGTCTAGTTGATCCTAGCAAAAATTCATGTTGATGTGAAATCCAAGATGGCCGCCACAGCTAAAAATAGATTAAAAATAAATAAGTTTGTAGCGACTACTTCTTCAAAACTATAAGAGATATTGATATTGGACTTTTTCTAAAATGATCAGTATGGCATGATGTTGATCCTTGTCGAAAATCGTTTTGATTTGACGTTAAACATGGCTGCCAGCGGCCATCTTTGTTTACATAGAGTTATATAATGAAAACTTGTAGCGACTACTCCTCTGAAACTACTTGACGGATTTTCATGAAACTTCACAGGAATGTTGCTCTTAATGTTTAATTGATCCTAGCAAAATTTCAGGTCGGCCGGAAATTCAAGATGGCCACCACGGTTAAAAATAGATTTTCAAAAAACAAGTCTGTAGCGACTACTTCCTGAAATCAAAATCAATCAGTAGAGCTTCAAGGTCATTGACCTCTTGTTTTTTTGCATATTAGTAACAGTTGATAATATTGCACCAATAATATATGTAAACCTATGGTAGGATAATACCAAAAAAATGAAAACTCAAAATTGTATTATTTATTTTTTCAGTTATATGCAAGCAGGGTTAAAATGGTACTGGATAAATAAATCGAGGCGCTAATTTCAATGCTTGATAGACATTTCAAGATTTCCGTGTGTCCCTTTAATATAATTGTGTACATATCTACCGGGCAATATAAAAGTTTGATCGGTAATGCGCGTGGCTTGAGTAGACCCTGAATTTGTGTCGACAAATTGAACATAGACAATGTATGCGACTAAACATAAAAAAAAAGGTCTACACTGGTGTGTTTTATAACAGCAATGCACCCGCTTTCTACTACTGGGGGACCCAGTGTGTTAAAAAAATTATACAGTTGTAATATATAGTGGCTATAATTTTAAAATGGATTTGTAATACTTGAGGAGGTCCTTCACAAATTTGAGAAAAGGGCTTTTCAACACATTAATATCTATCTATCTATAGATACTGCAACACCCTCTTTCGAAGATTATGTGCAGGTGCGCGTCTGCAGTGTGAGTAAGATAAAAGATGTCTTAAAAACAGGTGAAGGTGAAATAAAGATAATAGGGTTAACTGTTAAAAGTCTGAGCAAGACAAAGTGATTTTTAAAAGATAAAAACAGCGTTTCTTGTTTAAGGCATGGAGTGGGAGACGGCGCAAATGGCCAATTTGGATGAATCCAAACTTGGCAGCATTGCTATGTCTGCTGGCAGTCTGTTCTACTGTACAATGGCAAGCGGGAAAAATGAATACTTATAGTAATCAGCAGAGGTGTGAATCTGTCTATAAGCCGGGGGATGGGACTGTCGTGGTATTCTCGTGGGTTGCGTGACATATGGTGGCATTTCTATGGCAACAAGTCCATATATGATTTTGTAGAAGAGACATAATCGGGAGTCACTACGTCGGTCTTCTAATGATCGCTAACCTAGGTCACTGAGCATGTATGAAACACTGGCGTAATACGAGTAGTAATTTAGCGTCCAGCGAGCTGCTCTGCGCTGTACCATCTCTAACTTGTTTATATTTGTCTTGGTATATGGACTCCATACAGGGGAGGAGTATTCAAGTAAGGGCGCACAAGGGTCTTGTATGCTACTTCCCGTATACCTTTATTTTGTGATCTTATGTTTCGCTTTACAAAACCTAAAGTCCTATTTGCAGTGGCAAAGCACTACATACATCGTCTTGAGTTACACACGTTTACCGATTATTTTTTTATTTGTTCTAGCTTTATACGGAGCGATGGAGTGTAAGAATAAATTTATTGTTTGTCAATGCTTTAAAAATACCTGTTTTCTTTATTTTATTCAGCTTTTAATCACCAATTATGACAACTTCAGTCCATAGCATTAAACAAATCGGCATTATAACATGACTGGTATTGGTTATATTTTTTCGGATTTGTCTGGACTGATACTTTAAATAAATAATTTAACTGCGTTTCTTGTACATTCACAATGAATAGAAGTAAAATAGAATTGAAAAAGAAGTAGTGTACATATTGTATTAGTTGCAAATGAGATTATTCAAAACTGCCGTGTGAAACAGTTTGCGGTGTGCATTTAGTTTTAAACAGTTTAATATAATCTGTGAAAGCGGATTATTGTATATAATTATTAAATGCCGTTCACAAAATGATGAGGCTTCCTTTGTTTTCACTGCATGTATATCATGTTTTAATTCAGTTTGTATTATAAATACCGAGACAACTGTAAAAAGTCTGATAAGCTCCGCCCACAAATTACCTGTATCGATAAAACTATAATAAGCTCCGCCCACCGCTAATCAGTATCGCTAATGAAATAAGCTGTGTCCACATAATGAACCAGAAGTTCAAGATGGCTGCCACAGCTTAAAATAAAACATTTAGTGTAAGCTTAATCTAAAAGCCGTACATGACTGGTTTGACATACAGTTGGTCCTAATTTTAATATGACAACAATCTTGGCCACTGGCCACTTAGTAGATTTTTCAGTTAAATACAGTCATATTCCAAACAAAATGTTCCAAAAGCTTTTAAACTTGGCATAAATATTCATCATCATTACACAACCATATGTGACAAGCACCATAACTCTGTAATGCAGTTTATCAAAATTATCCTCACCTTTATTCTTAGAATATCAATTAAAATGGTGAAAGTGCAGTCATATTTAAAAAAACAATTGACAGAAAACTTTATAACTAAATGGCATTCATGTTCATCATCATTACTAAACCATAAGTGACAAGCATCATAACTCTGCATTTGATCAGAATTATCCCAGTTTTGAATTTAGACTTAGATCAAACTTCTGAATGTACAGTCGTATTCCAAAAACTTATTGACAATAAACTTTAAAACCTGGCATACATGTTCATCATCATTCTGTGTCATTAGAGTGCTCATGTCTTTTACCAAATCTTCCCGTTTTAAGCTTGACTTTTTCGAAGGAAAAAAAATATCTACTCGTCAGAGGCCACTTTCCGTCACGTATGTAGACATAAACTAATTTTTCAGACGAATCTATGTATCCTAACAATTTTTACTCTATTTTCTATTAGGTTACCTCTTACTGGAAATTTGATACCAAAGAGTTTTGTTTTATATAAATTATCGAAGTGGCACGTGACCTTTTTATAAATAGACTAAAACTGAGAAATCATTTGTTTACAAGCCCAGTTTCCGTCATGTATCGTATCGAGTGATAGATTCAACTAGGTCAAGATACAGTAAACTTTTATGAATTAGGAAATTGTTTGCAAGTCTATTCAACGATTTCATTGTAAAAATGGTATGTTTGCATTGTTCCATCAGTCACCTCGATCGTTATAACAATGCGCCTAGTAATGTCAATGTAAAATGGTCAACGACGACAATTTACACTATAAAGATGGGTAACTCTGTGTAAATCAAACAAATACAGGTTGTACGAGTTGCTTCTCATTGGTTAAACTATATAATCACGGAAGAGTGATACAAATATGACGTCATTACAGTGTTATTTTTTTAATAGTTTATTATGCGGCAGTATGCGCGCGCATCCCCAACGTCATATATGGAAGTAAACACAGTTTTCGGAGAAATCCCTTTCGTTTTTGTACCTCTTATTTACTTTTTGGTTGTTTTTCCTGTTTCCAATCTTCAGTTATAAACATCTGACAATAAGTGACATCGCATAAGTAATTTGCAGTGTAAAAACGTTTTAAAAATGAGAATGACGGAAAATGGGCTTGGACGGAAACTGGCCTCTAACGAGTATAGTCATCACTTGATCATCGTCTGTGTCTGTGTCCGGTTAAAGTTTTCTATGTAAGCTTGTATCTCGAAAACTACTTTACATAATGAATTGAAACTTCACACATGTATTCAAGTAATAGATAGAGTCTGGTCTCAGCGAGTTGGCTTATTTAACACCTCGATGGGCGTAGCCCATCGAGGTGTTAAATAACCAACGAGCTGAGACAGACTGTATCTGTTTTGTAGCATGGTGTACTTAGTAACACTGTGACGTCATAGTGACCGTACTCTAAATTCCAATATCCGGTAGTTGTAGTACGGCATAGCCACGCCCCTTTAGTTACCCTAAATTAAACGATTTAATGCTCTGCATTCATCAAAGGAAATGTCACTGACCATGCTTCAATATCATTTTATCATGCAGCCAGGTTCTACAACTCATACTTTTATTTTAACAAAGTTATGGCCCATTTTATACTTAAAAAATTTGGTTAAATTTTTGTATGTAAGCTTGGATCTCGAAAACTACTTTACATAATGAATTTAAACTTCACACATGTATTCAACATCTTTAGACAACATCATGCAGCCAGGTTCTGCAACTCATGCTTTTATTTTAACAAAATTATGGCACCTTTTAAACTTCAAAAAAAAAAGAATGTAAGCATGTCACCTTAATCTTTATATAAAATTGTTCTTTCTATAATCTTACAATTCCCTTAAATAGTTCAATGACACATCACACATGCATTCATTTTCATAAGATGAACTCGGAGATAAGTGCTATAATTCTGTTAAGCAGAATTATGCCTTTCAACTTACTTTCCTCATAAATAGACAAGGCCTTGAAAGTCAAGCATCTGCACTGACGGGCGGTGCATCTTGTTCATCTTACAATGTAGGTTTTTGCTTTAAAGTTAGCAATTCGCAGTACATTGTTCACACCAGTATTGCTGCTTTGTGTTAGCTCGACTATTCGAAGAATAAGAGAGCTTAATAATATGTAATCACCCCGGCGTTGGCGTCCCACATTAAGGTTTGCGTGTAAGCTGTTCTTACAAGTCTATATCTCTTACATTTCTTATCCTAGCACAACCAAACCTGGCCATGGGCTTCCTTATAGCATTATCTTAAAGGCTGCATAAGCAATTTTGGTTCCTGTAACCCATGGGCTCCCATGGAACCCAAATTATGATAGCCAATAAAATGTGTCCCATTTCAGATCAAATTTGCGTGTAAGCTGTTCTTACAAGTCTATATCTCTTACATTTCTTACCCTAGCACAACCAGATTTGGCCATTAGCTTTCTTATAGCATTATCTTAAGGGTTGCTTAAGTAATTTTTAGCTAGACTATTCGAAGAATAAGAGAGCTTATGTAATCACCCCGGGGTCGGCGTCCCACATCAAGGTTTGCGTGTAAGCTGTGTTTACAAGTCTATATCTCTTACATATCTTATCCTAGCACAACCAAAATTGGCCATGGGCTTCCTTATAGCATTATCTTAAGGGCTGCATAAGCAATTTTGGTTCCTGTAACCCATGGGCTCCCATGGAACCCAAATTATGATAGCCCATAAAATGTGTCCCATTTCACATCAAATTTTGCGTGTAAGCTGTGTTTACAAGTCTATATCTCTTACATTTCTTACC